>BGNK01003487.1:13654-73112 GCA_003297005.1 Symbiodinium sp. clade A Y106 | reverse complement strand
ATATATGGCGAAAGGTTATCGCCGACTGCGGGCGCGTGTTTAAGATATATGAAGACATATGGCCCATCCTTGCGACGCGTACAGGTTCCGTACATCGAGGCCCAGAAAACCATAAAAAAATACCCCAAAAAATCCCTAAGTTTGGCCTATCCTTGTGATTCTTACAGGTTTTTTGCAATCGAAGGCCAGAAAACCATAAAAAATACCCAAAAAAAACCATAAAAAATACCCAANAATCCCTAAGTTTGGCCTATCCTTGTGATTCTTACAGGTTTTTTGCAATCGAAGGCCAGAAAACCATAAAAAATACCCAAAAAAAACCATAAAAAATACCCAAAAAAAACCTAGACCCTTCGAATCAGCCCTCGACATACGTGAACTCGGACCACGCCACACGCATGACATCCATGAAGGGCATGAGTGGGACTTGGTCTACACACAACTGGCCAAACACAACCCGCTACTCCGAGCACTGCCGGGTCGACCACAATGCTATGGCGAACTGGTGGCCGCAGGCGTGGACATGACTGTTCCTTTCCACCCAGACGAACCTATTACTACCGTCGCCAACCTCTTGCTCCACTCCAGCATGGACCCGGATAGCTTCCAGATCTTCTTGGACAGAGTTGCCCCACAGCAGCGCGCACCAGAGGTACCCGGTCCTCCTATGCTCCGTGCAGCACTACCATTTCCTCCAGCATTCCATCGGCTTCGTGGATCACCAACATATGCGTTTTTCGCACACAACACGACGATCCCCGCAGCCTTGAATATCCTCAAACAGGGCAAGATTCGACTTTCGATATTCGAGATCAACGACCCCCAGTGGATCCCATCGGCTGCGTTTTACTCGCACGGTAGCGTACACAATCTGCGCCAAGCCTGTCGGTATGGTCGTTGGAACTCGGCGAGGCCCCAATAGCCTATCTCGATGTGACCCCTTCCGCCGTTCAGCGTGCTGATGATGGTACCGACACATTCTCGGCTTTGACGAAACCCAACACACAGGCCTCACAGCACCTGCGCAGCACGCAAGGAGGAACGGTGGCAGAAAATGCCACCTCTTATTGCTGCAGTGTGGTTCATGGCTCCGACAACCGGTGGGGGATGAACGCCATCCTCACGCAACTCGAGGGCCTTGCCATCTTTTTGTGATCCGGTCGTTGGAGAAAACATGCCGTGCATCCTGGTCTGCTAGTACAGTAACTTGTTGTGCATCACCCGCAGCCTTTTTAGTGAAGAAGCTCTACACCGCCGCCTTCATAGCCATTGGTTCAGACTATCCTTTCTTGACAGCGTTGGCCACATGTCAGTCAGTGCCTGCCTTCACCGCCGACCTGCTCGTACCTCGTGACGAGGGACGAGTGACGACTATGTGTGCTAGCCTACCTATCTACCTTCGAAGCTATTGAAGGTAGCTTCGCTAGAAACGGAGTTTCGTTCGCTATCGTCGCTCCGCAGGATAGTTTGATTCTGCAGGCCTGAGCAAAGATAGCTGTGACTCAGAATGGATACAAATGTGTGACAGTACCGTGGCCATTCTGGATAAGTCCCCTCTTCAGGAAGGGAATGTTTGAAGTAGAGGGGCAGTGAAGGGGAACGTGGCTGTGAGCCAGATGCCGTCCTCTTCGGGCTCCCCGGCGGCTACTTCGAGAACGGCGAGCCCGAGATCACCGGCTACGACGGTCCATTCTTTTAGTCCTCGGACTCCCGCCGTGCTTCCCCTAAGCCCGCATGGTGGCTTCGAAGCCTACGGAAGCGGCCCAGCAAAAAGGCCGAATGCTCCCTGGCTACTTGCGCTGCTGCTGCTACGACAGAGGGGGGGTAGCGCAGCTCGGCTACCAGAAAGAGAAGGCACACGGGATTCCCACGAGTGCCCGGATAAGATCACCGGCGAGCCCTCCGACCACCCCGATAACAACTCGTTAGGACGTTAGGATACTGCACCAAAGAGCCAGAGGGTCCTCGGCGACTGGGTGGACACGGTCCCCCCAACAAGTGCTACGAACGACGGCATCAAGGACTTCCATGATGGAGGTGGGCTATGCTCCCCAGGGCGATGGCCGAGACACCGTGCGGGCGGAAGGGCCCTCCTGGAATTGGCTACGGGAGATTGTCGTCAACGGCAGGATCCGAGTCGGAGCTAGAAAAGGAGGCCTTCCGGATGGGTAGTGAGGGTGAATATGGATGCAAGCAGGGGGCCAGGACCTCAGCGAGAAGGGGCTCGCGGAGATACCGCCGGGCCCCGGATAGGGAGAGTTTCTTCGGCGAGCAGAGCGTACCTCTTGGGATACTTGAAGGGCTACCCCGCACGCCGCATGTGTTCGAGGAGCAGACATTTTTAAAGCTAGACAACGCTCCTTGGGACCTGCGCTAGCCTGGGTGCCAAACTACGTATCGGTTGGCGAGCACCGGGACTTTGTGAGGGCTAAGTTCGAAGAAGATGTGGCCGAGGGCCTCATGGATACGGCGAGTTCAAGGCTAAGTTCGGCGAGAACCGGGCCATTGCGTCCATGGCGGCGATCGTTGAGGACGAGGAGAAGGGTAAGAAGCGGACAATTCACGACGCCGCCCACGGCGTGCGAGTTAACCACAGGATACGCTGCCGGGATAAGATCCGCGCTCCAGGGGCTAGAGAGCAGAAGCAGATCCTCCGAGAGCGTACCTCGTGACGAGGGACGAGTGACGACTATGTGTGCTAGCCTACCTATCTACCCGTCGAAGCTATTGAAGGTAGCTTCGCTAGAAACGAAACGCAGTTTCGTTCGCTATCGTCGCTCGGGCCCCTTTGACCTTCGCAAGGGCGACCCTAACAAGGTCATGCGCTACTCAGAAAGGCTATGACTACCAAGTTCTCGTCGGAAAAGCTTTCTGCTAAGAACTGTGAGCTTCAGCTACAGTGGGTGAGACGGGACCCGAACCAGCTAGCAGACGACCTCACCAACGAGAACTTCTAGGCCGCCTCTTGTCCCACGCAGCCAGCTACTTTGAGGAGCTGGGCATGGCGAAGAGGGCCAAGCCGGCCCCAGCCATGAGATTCGCTAAGTGAGCTCGAAAGTTGGGTCCTTGGTCGCCCTCCGGCTTCGCTAGGAGATTGGCTAGCCTTGAGGCTAGAGACCTTGTCCGGGCGACAGGGATTTCGCCACACAGCTAAAAAGAGTGAGTGTCTGCAGGAGCTGTGTTAGGATGTAGCTAAAGCCTTGCTTAGCTGCTACGCCCCCCTGGTGGTGACTAGGGCCTAGGGGTTGGTGGCGGGCAGGAAGTGCTAGCTAGTGTACGCACTCGTGCCGAGGGACGAGGTACGACCGTGTATGCTAGCGCCAAACTTCCCTCCGTAGAAACATCGAAGGTGTTTCGGCTAGTAAAACATGGGAGGTGTTTGCTAGGAACACATCGCAGATGTTTCCGCTAGTTCGTGCAACGAACGCTTGGGGTTCACATGACCGCTAAACGTACATGTGATGTCCGTGGCCATTGTGCTAAAGAGCCCCCGAGTGGTGGATTACGTTGCACCATTTCAGGCCTCTACAGCATCACAGTTCAGTTTTGCTTACTCCGACATTGGCTCAAGACGTGGCTCAAGTCGAGGAAAACATTGAGCCCGAGTCCGTCCAGATTGCAAGTGTGCTAGCGTGATTGAGAGGATTGTCAAAACCACCTTCACGTGTGCATTGAGATACTCACTATTCGTGACCTTGGAACTTTTTATGGTAGCGGAGCTCTGGCCGAAGGCCGGGGTCTCCATTGTGCTGTAGAATCTAGGTATTGCAGTAGTGAAGGCAAGAACGTTGAGGAGACGAAACGTTCTGGTAGGACGAATAGAAAACTGTGAGGAAATTGTTTGTACAGCAGGCATTGAGAATAACCGAGCTTATTCTCCACCTGAGTGGAGATCGAGATTTCTTGGTCGACTTGATTGCGTGTTTTATTTGGCGCTACGTTCTCACATTTCGCTGAATTGGTTCTGGTCTGAATTTCGCAAGCGTCTGATTGTTCTCTCAGAGGCGTTGTCAGGCAGCTTGGTCATCTGTGTACCTGCATTGTTGTGTTCGCAGATTCGGCATTGGACTGAACCATTGTGCTGAGCTTCATTTGCAGCAGTCATGGACATGAGAAGAAAGAAGAGGACAAAGAAGAGATTGTTTGTTTACTCAAGTGAATTGGCATTCTTGCTGAGGCCCAGGGTTTGTCAGTGTAGCATTGCAGCAGTGAAGCAAGTGTTGCAGTGTGCAAAAGTGCTTGCGTTGATCTGGAAGCTGAGGCGCATGATTGTTTATGATTATGACGCATTGTGTATGTACATCCAAGATGGAGGATCATGAGAAGCAGGTATTGTTCACGATGAGCTAGGAGAATTGAAAGAAGAAGGAATAGCTTTAAGAGGAAGGAACAGAGGAGCAATTGCGAGCACAGGTGTGCTGAACAGGAAGAGGCATGCAACATTGGATATGAAGGCTGATCAGATGGAACAAACAGAGGAAGTGCACGAGTGATTGGGTATGAAAACAGATAGATGAGACACAGGCAGCAATTGAGAGCAAGCGCAGGGTTTCCAAGGAAGTCGCTGATTGACAAGTTCGAAGTTTGCTGTTGAGTGATGAAAACATATTTCAAGGGTGTTGAACCCTTCCGCATGCGACTGAAGACATGTGAAAGATTGAAACCAGGTCAGAACTGAGGACATTGTTGATTGTGTGATTGTATAAAGTCATGGAAGACAAATCGCTGCTAGATTGTTGGAGCGTACGAGGTTACCGCGGCTGCAGGAGTTTTGAGCATGCTGAGGATTGACAAGTATCGGCAGGCGTTGTAGTTTCGGTGGAGCTTTGAGTGTTCGAGTGAGTAGCTCAGGTTTTTATTTTCGGATCAGATTGGTTAGTTGGCATTCAGACTATTGTTCACGGTGGATAGGAAGAGAGTTGGACGTGTCCGATTTCCAGTACCTATCATTGGTTGTCTGAAGGTATCTCTCTGACTTTGTTCAGAGCTTCATCTGGTGGTTGTTTGAGTTGGTTGACTAAGGAATTTAGGTACTGATGGACTCCGTCATTGCATTGTTATTGTCCCAGACCGGGATACTTCACAATGATTGGAGTTTTGCGACCATTGTCACTTTACTGGAGCTTTGGTCATTGTGCTAGTATGTTCGTACTCTGCAAGCTCATTGGTGATATCTTGTGGCTGCATTCCATGGATAGATCCTGAGTAATTGCTGGTCTTACATACAGCCACTGTCGAGTTGAGATCCTGATCTTCATTGAACATTGAGCTAGCCTCATTCGTAAGCAAAATGATTCTCTTGCATTGCGTCATCTTTGTCTATTGTGAACGTCTGTTTGCAGTAGTTACTCAGTAGTTCTTTTCAGGATTGAGTGATTCATGCTTAGATAGCCTAAATTGGCTCTATGGATGACTTATCCTCTACTGTTCAGACATTGCAGTTTTGCATTGTCCCAACGTGGCTGTATTGCCATTTGTTGTCACTTTCAGATCGTCAGATATTGCGCCATGATCATTTTACTGCCATTTCATTGTTGTTCTTGACGGTAACATCGTCGGATAAGGTCATGTCGGCTTGGATGACAAAGGGCCGAAAATTGATGCATGTGTCTTCGTGATCTGTCATGATAATTGCCCACAATCTGATTGACGTTTCGTTGTCGTGATTGACTTGTTTGCGGATCTTCATGCATTGCTTTATGATCAGTTCATTGTTAACTTCTGGTTGTCCTTACGATCGCCGACATCTTGCATGATGGCGGTCTTGCCGCGCATGCCAAGCAAGCTAACGGTGAATTGATGCATGGTTTTCGCATCTGTTTCAGTAATTGACTACAAGTTGGTTGACTCTTCGGATTTGTCCCTCTGTGCGATTGCACCAATTTTGCCCATTGTGTTTCAACACTAGTGTTTAATCATTCGCGTTGTTTTGCTTCTGCCGCGTCGACTGTGGAAGTTTTTTCATGTCAACTAATTCGACCCGCTTGCGTTCTACATACATTGCGACCTTGACCACTACATTTCATTGCATGGCGTTATTGCCTTAGGCACGTCTCATGTCATTGTTGTACTGCGGTGTCCGCATTATACATTGTCGGTTCGTGCTTTGCATTTTATTCCTCCAGATTCATCCGTTGGTAGTGGCTTCGGTATTGCACTAGTTTCTCTATTGCATTGCCGGGTCTTGCGTGTCGCGCTGCTGTTTGGCTGCACCGCACGTTGGTTGCTCCCCTTTCTCTGGTGGACTTTTCATTTGTCCTCCTGTGTTGAGCCGAGGGGGTGAGATCGTGACTCTGAGTGGATCGAGATTGAGTGAGGATTGGAGCTGATTGATTGAGAGCTTCTTTTCTGATTGATTGAGAGCTTCTTTTGCTTGAGGATTCTTTTGCGATTTTGCTTGAGGATTCTGTTGCGATTTGCTCTTTAGGATTGAAGCCGGGTTGAGGAGCCGGATTGAGATTGGAGCTTCCTCGAGGATGAGGGATTGCTTCTCGTTGGAGATTGCTGGACTCAGTAGAGATTGCTTCTTCTCTTTGGTTCCGGATTGTGCATTCCTATTCAGCTTTTCGGTCTTTGAAGATTGATTGCGACTTGTCGAGGCCTGTTGAGACTAAGGAACACCTGCTCATTGATGAGTTGGTTTGAGGTATTTTGATCAGTTTCATTGGGTCTTCTTTGTTTTGGATTCATTGAGTCTCCTTTGAGTCATGCAAGGTCGCATCACTGCAATGAGATTCTCATTGAGGGCTCGATGTGTATTGAGTCTTCCAACTTCAGAATGCTGATCCCCAAGCTGAGTCTCTTATATTGATCAGAGAATTTGGCTTTGTGAGCATTGGGAGAGCCTTTTCCTGATCTAGGAACTTAGTACATTCAGCTTCTGGGTATTGAGCACTGGTCTGTTTACTGTTGATTATTTGGATTCAGGCGATTGAGAGCTGATATGCTGGGTTTCTGATTGGGCTCAGTTTACGCATCCTCAGAGATTCGGAGCATCTCATTTCTGGGATTGCTACTGACCAACATTGGGTTCGACTATGGCTTTGGTTCACTTCAGGTTAGAGCTTCAGGAGTGTTCTCAATTGTGCACAGGTTATTTGCATTATCATTGTTGCACCTGTCGCTCCATATCTCTACAAAGCATTGACCAAAGTGGACTTATGATTTGATTGAACCCGATGGAATTGCAAAGGTCTTCTATTTCATCATTGGCCGTCGTGGATATGACTGTGAGCATTGACTCCGTTGTCCAGAGTAGTTGCACAGGAGTTCCACACATTATGCAGAGTCTCGGATCTACTTTTCATTGAGTTCTTAGGGGACATATATAAGATTGAGCAGCAGATTCTACATTGGATCTTCGTTTGCGCTAGTAGGACTCAGGATTCTCATTGAAGCTTGTGCGGCTCATCCACAGTCGGACCATTGAGTATCAGGACATTATCTCGAAGTATTCTACATCTAGTCGGAAATTCATTGTCATTGTTATCTGCATCTTATCATTTATTCGTCGGCAACATGGCCATCACAGATGCACTGTGAAAGACCGCTACAGTGAACTTTCATGGAAGGTTTGATTGTTGCAACCCGCCTGTTGATTGACGTGAACATTGATGCTGACATATACGACATTTCTTTTGGCGTTGCAGCTTCGCCCATTGCTAAGAGAGCCGAAAGAGGCCAAGGCTATACGATTGCATACGCCTGATTGTCGTAACACTATGACTATTGACGATTATTTCCTCGTTGGCGTACAAGGCCGACAATCTGCAACAGGAGCGCTGCAAGCAGAACCCAGAGAGGAATTCATTGTTATTATGCATGATTGTCGCATCTGTCTGTTCATGAAAATTGAGATTGAAGTTTTGACAACAGCCGCCATTGTCATCTTGTTTCGCAAGTCTCATTGAGCACTTCAGTTGTTATGCATGATTGTCACAATTGGACGATGTGAATCATGATTTACCGAGTGCAATTGCATGTCCTTTATTGACGTGATCTTTTGCATGGATTCGATTGTGCGTCGACATGGTATAGACACCTTCGTGTGTACTCATTGTCGAGCATCGACCATTGGCTTTGATACAGTGTATACTCTTCCGCTAGAGTATTGCACAACTTGGTACCGCTTGCATCCCATCCATTGGCGATGGTTCTTTGCGCGTTCTGATATTCGTCGTATGTAGTGACCATTGACGAACAGTCATTGATCTTTTGGCATTGACGATACTGGCTCAGTACTTCACATTGGCGCATCTGGTCTATTGGCCGTCGTCTTCACTGAGTTCATTAGCGCGTTGATGCACTCTCATGATTGGCTCGTCAGCTGCATTCAGGTGACATTTCGTGTGAATTCCAATTGGCGCTTCACTTTCAGTGGTTCTGATTGACTGCCTCATGAGTTTCAGCATTGTTGTTGGCTTGATTCAGGCTCTTGTCTTCAACGGTTTTTTTCGGATGTTATTGACCGTTTTCATTGCTGATCGTTGGCAATCTTTAGTCAATTAGTGTTGATTGGATTGCGTACAGGTCACTCATTGCGAGTCTTTCAGTGCTTTCTCAGGTCATTGGCTGTTTGACTTCAGCGGTTGGTTGTTTCTTCTTAATTGAATCATCTTCGGATTGCGCAGGACGGTTCTCTGGAACCTTGTGTGGTCTTTGGCTAGGCCATTGCATTCAGAGCTCAGTACCCTGTATTCATGGATTGTGTTGCGAGGCACATGGCTGGAGTACAAAGGGATTTGACTGATTCGCCGTTATATTGTGCTCTGTTTTAGATTTTAGACCTTGGCGTTCGGTACTGGGGTCCCTATGTCTCTATATTGGGTTTCGTCATTTTGCGAACCTTGTTTCCTATTCTACTATAGAACCATTGCAGTTCTGGGTGATTGCCATTTTGGCTCGCATTGGTCATTACCGGACTTTGGGATCTATTGATCACACTGTCGTGGATTGACCGTTGAGCCTGTCTGTGGTTCTACGGGGAACTCCATTGTTGAAGCTAGTTGCGGAACATCGCAGTAAGACCGGACTGCCTTCCAAGCTTCTTTTTAATTGTCTTCATTCACTGACTGACCGTAGTTTCTTGAGATAGCTGGCATCCTTAGTTGATTTTTCTTCGACTTCTTGTTGCAGGATGGTGATTGTGACTTTCAGGTCGTTAGTTTCGATTGTATGTACTGTTGAAGCATGACTTTGTCTTTCGGCACATTCCTTCCTGGACATGTGACTGACGCCAGAGGCGGCAAGACATTTTCGGTCAGCCCATTGCACAGGCATACGTTTTTCGCGACCTGCTTTTATTGTCATTCATGACGAATTGACATCGCACTGTCTAGTTGTTCTTTCACTCTCCTTGTTCGTTTTCATGTCTTGTTTGCATTGTCTCTTCGATGTCGCACCTTGTCATGTACCATTCCGCGATTGTGGCATTTTCCATTATCCCGTCTTGCGAAGACGAGTGTCACTTGTATTGTGAGGACACATTGAGCGCGCGAGTGTGTGTGGTTGATCTCCATGTCACACTGTTCAAGCGTTGGCCGCGTCAAAATTGCAACCCTTGGCCATTGGCCATAATCCTGCGCTTGTGTGCACTCTGTGTCCCTGTGCGCCCACAAGGGATTATTCTCAATTGTCATTGCATGTTGCCCTGGAACAACCTATATTGCCCTTTCACGGTCTTCCCCCTTTAATCTCCCATTGGTGCCAGCCTTAGTTGCTTGCATGCAACGTCGCCTTGTTTCATTGGCTTGGTTTGCTTGAGGGACCGTGAGAGTGAGTGTGAGTGAGTGCATGAGTGAAAGAGCGCATTGGTGCATTCAGGTGGCTACTGTCAACTGTTCATGGTACGTCTTAATCGACAAGAAACAGTTACTTTGGCTGCATCTTCTAATTCAGTATCAATTGTGTTTTTCTGGAATGATTGTTTGCTACTGATTCAGGCATTGTACAGGAACTGTCGAAAAGGCAAACAAAACCTTCACCAATAACTGTACAGAATTAATTGAGCCTTGAGTCTTTGCTGCGTGAAAGTGATTTGGCAACATTTGCTGCGTTATTGCTTGCAATCGGGATGAGTAGTGATTGCCATGGCGTCGTGATTCATGAACTTGTGGAGGCAGATTGATTCTGCTTGCTACTGGCTTAACAGAGAAACAAAAGAGAGATTGTTCAACAAGTTGAAGAACTGCAAATTTGCTGAAGAGAGATTGGAGATGTGTTTGGCTACCTGGTCATTGAAATTTCCGGAGCTTGATCGTGGTCGATTGCCGATTGCCGACTGGTTCATCGGGACTTCGAGCCATTGAAGCAACAGCTCCATTGTCACCACGGGACACACGGGATTGTCGAAATCGGGATAACCAGATTGTCGATACATCGAGAGAATCATTGTTCGCATTGCGTTCAATTCTTCACCAAGTCAGCGATTACGAAGCAATACTGTTGTATCTTCAACCGCCACATTGGCATCTGCCAGGGGATCTTTCTCTGCCTACGATTGCGGAATTTGCTCATTGCCTACACAAGAACCTGGAGATTGAACAACTGAGACAAAGCCGAGGTATTGAAGACGTTGTGACTATCATCCAGAAATTGTGCTTTCCAAATGAGGAGTACGTTGAGCACGTCTTCACGACATTGGGTCCACTACACACAGCTACAGAGTGGACATTGAACATCCTTGCAAAATGGTTCTGGAGCATTGAGGAGTGCCAACAGCTGTTATCAGTTTGGGCTATTGAACTGACAGGTGAAACGTGCAGATTGCCGATTGTTTGTCAACATGGTACGTTGGCTCTAGGATATTGTGTGAAGCCAACCGTGAATCAGACGAACTGTTTCAGATTGGGTCCGCTTCGACATTTTCATTGATGTCAATGATGACCAGATTACGGATGAATTGCCGGTGTCCACTTTTGGTCTTTGCGATCAATTGTTGGATCAGCCAACAGATGCATTGAACTCTCCGCTCTACAAGATCGTCGAGCATTCTCTGTTCACTGCATCAGTGATTGCAGTTCCAGCTGGTCAACATGAGGATCAGATTTTGATTCCTCAATTGAAAGCCCACAAAAAGCTTCCGCTATTTTTCTACGTTGCATTACCGTTGTCCGTGGTGCAAACATGGATTGACACTGCTGATTCATTGGTCACGGATGTGCTACGGTGGATGCCAGGAGGTCAATTGCGATTGTTCCTTACGATGCATGGAGCGATTACTCAACTGACCCATTGGCTCATTTCTGGACACATGAGATGCTACTGGAGCGAACCAATTGTGATATTGGCTTTACCGGTTCCCATTCCGCATTTTCGACCAATTCCTACCAGGTCGGGTCCACGACAATATGTGAATTGGCTGAGTGATCAGTCACTTCATTGGTGTCTTGTGACAAAGGCCTTGAATGATTGGGATACCATTTTGGTTCACTGCGAAGACATTGAGGGCAGCACAGCTACAGTACCATTGTCTGGAAAGGATGAACTCTTTGGATTGCGACTCAACGAGCGCTGTGGTACATTGGCTGAAGCATTGAACATGCTGTCGGGATCGAGAAGATCATCGACATGATGGTGCTTTGCACACCATGTTCAAGTTCCACGTGGACTTGCATTGCGCTGTCAGAATGAGCTTCCATTCTTCGAATTGCGGAACTACGAGGTGGTTCGATTGTCAGTGTGTGATGATCGTTTCATTGGTGCTGAGGCTGAGAACGACATTGGCACTGCTGATCAAGATGTTCCACCTGCTCCTTTGATTGTCAATGAGGACTATCAGTGATTGACTGAGTCACTACGCTTTGAGCACGGATTGCAGATTGTGCATTTCATTATCATTGTTTCTGTCTCTGCATAGACTGGATTGCTACTGAAATCTGAAGACTGTTCTTCGTGTATTGATGGACTTGTCTTTCTGGCTACTTGTTTCATTCAGTGGATTGCTGATGGAGCATGTTCTCTGCATTGACATTTTCTGAGACGATTCTTGACTGACGACAGCTGCATGCATTGTACAGCTCATTGTTCATGGCTTATCGGAATATTGAGAGGTTTGCAGCGGATTGAATTTCCCAGCTCTTTCGCATTGTGGTGCACAGCTCTTGTTCAGAGGTGCTCTGACCTGAGGGACCGCAATTGTTAACATTCAGTGATTGATCGACTGACCTATCTGATGCCTTTCCTGTATTGGCCATTGCAGTTACTTTGTTTTGCTTTTCCTCCTCGCTGTACATTGTTTCGTATTTGCATCTGATTGAATTGCGAATGGTGCTTGATGTGACATCGCACTGTGTGCATTGTCAAGGGAACCTGTTAAATTACATTGCACCATTTCAGGCCTCTACTGCATCACAGCCCAATTGTGCTTACTCCGACATTGGCTCAAGACGTGGCTCAAGTCGAGGAAAACATTGAGCCCGAGTCCGTCCAGATTGCAAGTGTGCTAGCGTGATTGAGAGGATTGTCAAACCACCTTCACGTGTGCATTGAGATACTCACTATTCGTGACCTTGGAACTTTTTACCGAGGGGGGGCAAATTTGAAGTGCCCACCCATCCCACTCTGGAGATTGGCTAGCTTTGAGGCTAGAGACCTTCTCCGGGCGACAGGGGATTGGCTAGCCTTGAGGCTAGAGACCTTCTCCGGGCGACAGGGATTTCGCCACACAGCTAGAAAGAGTGCAGGAGCTGTGTTAGGACGTAGCTAAAGCCTTGCTTAGCTGCTACGCCCCCTGGTGGTGACTAGGGGTTGGTGGCGGCTAGGAAGTGCTAGCTTGTGTACGACAACTACTCGAGCGGTGGTTACGACAAGCATTCAAACGAGTACGACAGTTGTTCAAGCGGTGGCTACGCCAACTACTACGACCGGTACGACAACTATTCCAACGATGGTTTTGGCAAGCACTCCGACGAGTACGACAACTACTCAAGCGGTGGCCACGGCAATCACACAGAAACCCCACTACATGCACGGGTTCCGCACCGACACCGACATTGTCTACATCAACATGCTTGCCAAGCGCAGCGTGTGTATGTGCGGGGCGACCCTGTTTCCAAGGGTCTTCTCCTCACGCTCGTGATGATAACACGGATGTCTTTCACAGCAGGGGCCACCCCAGGTCTTTCGGGACTTTCCTCGACGAACATCGACTACGACATCGTCATCACCTCTTTTTCTTTGCCTTTGTCTTCGGTGTGTTGGGGGTTTAGGCTGGTTGTGGTTTAGACAGGCAAGTTGAGGCTCCAGGCCGAAACGCTTCATCCTCTTCACCTCCGACATTCTTGTCCATGAGAGTACTTGTCCAAAGGTGTGGTGCAACGAGAACTAGAACAGGAGCAGTTGCGGGAGTGTCGTCTCTACATCCTACACCTGATTGCGGTTCCGATCCTGCACGTCCGCAGCTACCACGTACAACGACACCGCAAAGCAGAACAACATCTGATCTGGAGGGGTTCGGGGTGGACCTACGCCTTGACTTCAGAGTTACTCGGTGTCTTTACCATCGGTGCGTTGGGGTTCAGGCTGGCCAAGGCTGGCGTTGGGGTTACAGGCTACAGACATTTTGCTCCTCGTCGATGCAGTTGTTGTCCTTGTGCTGACGTGTCAAAAGTTACCAGTGTGTGGACAATTGAGTCTTGGGCACTGGTTCTGGCCTTCGCAAAATGCAAACCCGACTTAACTTGCCGTGTGTGTTTGTGTGTGTGTGTATGTTTTCCGTTTCGCTTGCCCCGATGGTGTGAGTGAATGATAATGATAAAGTGTGAGAGAGGGTGAACCACTGATACAAAGCACATGCGACACACCTTGGATGAATTTCGCCGTTTTTGTGGGAAATTGTGCTGCGCAAAGGGGGCCTGCTGGCATGTCCTGTGATCATGTTCATGATTGAGGCGTTTTAAAGTTTTGTTCGTTTTTCCTCCGAGCTCTATGATAATCGGCTGGCAAATCGTACTGATGAGCTTCCCGATCTGTCATGTTTCTGGGTGCCGCAGTGCACAGGTGGAAGTATCCTCCTCACTTCAACTGCAGAAGTCTCACTCAACAAGGGTTGCCGATTCACATCATCGACGCCGCTGCAAATCCCTAGGACTACCGTGTGTGAGAGCCAGAAAAGCTTTTTACACAATGCACGGGCCGTCGTGGCATTGCAAAAATTTGGCTGCTTGCCTGCGAAATACGCATAGTGATCAAGGAGGTGCAGAACATGGACAGCCCTTCTGGTGCTCTGATGATTTTCGCTGTTGGTTGCGCTGTTGTCCTGCATCGATCTCAGACTTGCGAGTATGACGTGTTTGCAGGGAGTTACAGCCATGTCCACGTTGTTCGAGTGAATACAGTAGCGCGAGACAGTATGCTGACTCGAACCTTTTCCTGCGCGTGTTTTTTTACACATGCTCGGTGTTAAGGGCACGGTAGTGGACACCACACATGGTCACTGGCCCAACTTTCCCTTGCTCCTGCACGCATTTCATCATCGTTTGTGATCGATGACGATTCTGCTATCGTGGTTAATGGTTTATGGTTTACATGACCTCGCAAGTGTGTGGATTAATGTGCAGACTCGGCTTGCAAACGCTTGCAATTTCTTGGAAATGAAGCGCGGGTTAGACATGCGCAGGTTGTTGACTGCCAGTGGAGCGCAGCGGGCTAAGCCACTATCAATCTGTTCACCAAGTTTTTTAGGTAGATATGACGTCAGCCGGCTTAGTGATGCACGATTCGGGGGTATTGAAGATCAGATTCGGTGCCCCGACATGTCGAACTTGAGGAGTTGCTGTCATTGTGAATTGGCCAATGCTAAGCTGTATTGCATGTCTTGACGGTGCCGTGAACACCTGTGAACTCCACCTGTACAAACCTTTCGGTGCAATCCTGTAGATCTTCATATATTGTACGTCTGGTCTTTGTTTTACAAGGACTAGGTGAGAAGCATGATCGCAAATGAGGCGATATACAGTCATTTTAAGCTTGACCAGAGGAAGAGAAGGTAGCAACGACCATGGCCCAATGAAGCAATTACCGGTTGCAATGAGGTCACGGGATCTCGTTCTGGACAGACGGCCGTAGGAAGACGGAGATAAAGCAAAACAGTCGAGAAAACACACCAAGACGTCACAAGTTCTGCCAAGCGCCATGAAGCAGACCAGCTTGATGTTTTGCAACGTTTGGGTACAAGATTTGAAGCTTGGGCCCAGTACTAGAGTTAGAAAAAGCCGAGTTGTGCGAAGCTGAGGAGTGGTGGGACTGGTCGGTTTGCTCAGCTTCCTGTGATGGAGGAACGAAGCGCCGCACCCTCAGTCGAGATGGTGCCGCGGAGCAAATTGAGGAGCTGCTTAGCTTGATTGTTGGAAACCAGCAAGAAGAGTCCTTGGGCAATCGAGGGCCATGAACCGAGCCCCCAGCATCCAATGCAAAGCTTCGGCACTTGCGATCCCGCATCGTCTTCATGTGAAAGGTTTACTACCGCTGTGGTCTTGAGTAGTTATCCATCGCGACTGACTGCAGGAATTGCAGGTTCCTTGCCAGGCTGCCACATCAGGTGAACTCACTCCGCTTGATTTCCCATCCAGTTTGTTGTTTGAGTAGTTGCTTTCCGATAGGGTAATAGATTTTCTGTAGTCATGTGGATGCTGTCGCACGGTCGTCACTGCAGCGGCTGCTGTCGTTGTATGTATGCTTACGATCTGCGGCATGGCGTCGCAAAGAGACTCTGCGCATCCCTGCATCCCTCAGGCCGAGAGAGAAATGTGGCAGTGGCACCGCAGCACGGTGGAAGGCCGGAAGGGCCTTGGAAAGACGCATCTTTGGGGCTTGTGGGGCTTGGGGCTTGTGCAGTTTGTGCTTCCCCAAAGACAAGAGCCAGATCGCGCCGCCGGCTAAACCACAGCTGATGGATGTTGATGGTCAATAGGTGACATTCTCAAGGTCGCTGGAATGCTGAGGCCTTGCAACACGGAGTCCTGTGATGCTGCATGCTTAGATGGCTCGGGCCTCAATGCGATCCCGTGCGAAGTGATTATGGCAACAGGAAGTCGCAAGTCGATTCTAGAAGTAGATCTTTACTTCTCTTCCAGCCCCTTGTATACTTAAGCTCTTGGTTTCTGTTGGGCCTACAGTAGCCTGGCCTGGCCTGTGCAAGGGGTACGATCGAGAGTGGAGTCCGGCGTTGCTAAAAGCTGCATTCGATCTGCCGGCGTGTCGGGCCTTGGGCTTTGTCCTGCTTGCTGCGGTAGCTCGGCTCCTCAGCTCTCTCTTCAGGAAGTTGGCCAGGAAAGATGGAGTTCACAGCCTTGTCGCACACAGACACAGACACGCACGCATATATATATATATGTATATTTATATGTATATTTATATATATGTATATTTATATATATATATATATATACACACACACACACACACGCTCTCTCCCTCTCTCTCTTTCTTTCTTTCTTTCTTTTTCTTTCTTTCTTTCTCTCCCTCTCTCTCTTTCTTTCTGTCTCTCTCGCTCCCTGTGTTCATGATTCCCTCTCAAAATTTTCTTCTTTAGTTGACCATCGCTCTTTTCCGATATCAGTCTTGAGCTGGACCCATGAGCAGATCCACCCACCGTACCTTCTACTAATCCTCTCCTAAAATGGGATCGTCCCGGACAATCCTGGGGTCACTGGCTCGACTCTTTCCATGCAGCTTGGCTCCGCCGGTGTCCCTCCTAGGGCAGTGTGTCAACTTCTTCGATGTATTTCGCGGTCACAGTGTTCCGCGACCTCGACAGCTCTGCCACCTTGGCGATGGCAAGTAGTGCCGCCAGTCTGTTCGGGCAATCTTTTGGAAGGGCTAATCCCAAATCCCAATATGCTGCGGAACCAATCCTGGCCCTAAGCACGGTTTTTGAAGAAAGGAGGCGGCCACAAATCCATGTCCGATCAGAAATGAAAGGACTGCATCAATGTCTAATTGCACCAAGGCAAGGGGGAAGTCGTCCATTCTCAGCAACTGCTGTCACTCTAATGCATCAGTTCGGATTGATCACACATCCACTGCTGCGACGAAAGATCTTTCATGTGGGGAGCGTTCCCATTTGAAGCATGTTCCATTGCACGCGATTGGAAGAGAGCTGGTGGACACAGACTTCAAACGATCGCCTGCAGTGGCAATAGAAGTGAGCTTGGTGGCTCCGCCGTGCCTGGCCGTTTAACAAGAGTACCAGCACGAGAACAACACACGTCCGTTTAACAAGATTAGCGCCTTCTCTCAGGGAATCTGTTTCTGTGGTGAGAGGAGTTTTCGTCGCATTATCGACTCTTTGCACACTGTCTCGTCTGCAGCTCTCGTCATTGCTTCGACTTTGGTATTAGCATGGTCGCAAACATTGCAAGAAGCCTCCTTGCCCAGCCAAGGGACGATGTAAACCGTGGTTGGCGGCTGACCATCCTCCTACTCATAGCATTGCTTCAACACCTCCTTGGTGCATGTAGCAATCACTGATTATCCCGTACCAGCATTTTGGCAAAGTGGTGGCAAGCACGTGAAGGTATACAAGCTACAGTCTCCTTCTAATTTGTTCACGCAGCCCAGCACTCAGCCATCAATTGAAAAGCCGACACTCGTACAATGTGGCAGTGAGCATCAACAGAAAAAGACCCACGTAAGTCTGTGCATTTGCAACATGCCCAGTCTCATTGATATGCAGTGTCTTTTCCGGGTGGCGAGTTGAACAGCACATCGGTAGCTGCAAAGAGGTGTAGATGCGAGGATGAATGACGGGCACAATGTCCAGAAAAGAGGGGTCCCTTCGCCATGCAATATTCAGATTGTGGCAGCGGCTAAAGATTACAAACTAACAAAGCTAATTGTGAAACTGACCATTGATTCATACTGTCATGTCACACATGGAGGATGTTTCTCATGACTAGATGCAAGCGCGCGCAAGCCGGGCCTAAGGAGCTCTGGTCTTGGCTTGGGCAACTGACGTCTGCTGTTCTTGTTCTGTCAGGTGAATGGAGTGAATGGAGTGGTTGGACAGATTGCCGGAGCCTTCCGCTTCTTCCGACATTTGCAACCATGGAACCATGGCCATGGCTCACGGTCCAGGTTCTGCAACGTGTGGGACAGCTTACAAGTCGAGACGCCGTGACGTGGCGGTCGGCAGCTCAGCGAAGAGGAGATGTCGCATGCATTGCATGCTTGAGGAACTCTGAGAGACTCTGGAGCTGCGCTGCGCTACGCTGCTACGCAGGTCCAGCCTAGCCATTGTGGGAAGCCAGCGGTCGGCTTGCGTGAGGAGTACAAGGTCGTTTCCGTTTCCGATGGACAGGACAGGTCATATCCCGGCTTGGCTCTGACTTGGCCAGGCTTGCATTGACATGGCCGAATGTGACGTCGTTCAAGACTGCGTCATGGGCGAGTGGAATCACTGGTGTGCCGGCACAGCTTGAGCTATTGAATCGCTAACGTGAGAATCGTTCTACTCCGTTTTGGGTTGATGCGTGTTGCGACAGGTCACAATGCAGTTGCAGCTGTTTCGGCATCCGGGAACGGAATCGAGTTATCGAGCGATTCGCCACTGAAGGTGGGGAGCCTGAGGCTCAGCTGCTCAGCTTGGTAAAGTCAAGTGACAGGCTGTCATGGTCAAATCTCGCGAGGTCCTGCAATGGAACCGTGAAAGAGATGGTGCCTTGCAACCCTGGTGTTGGGCACGATCTCTGACAGCAAACTTCTGTCCTGGAGGGTTTCGATGGCTGACATTTTTGGATATGTGTTTGGATAATCTCTGATTTTCGCGGCGGGTTCTCACTGCCAAGGACCCCTCCGACCAATGTGGTGCTAACAGGCGGCGACAAGATTGTGCTCGATTCCTATTTGCAAGTGTTTCCAGCAGATATCAGCAAGTTTGCAGGCATGTTCAAGCATGTTCAAGTCGCCAGTTAATGCTTTTTGACTCAGAGGATGTTTCCACGTGTGGCTGTAAATTCGGGAGGCAGACATTGTTGTAGGCACACCGCGGCCCCAAAGAACAGATGATGCATAATTAATTTTTTCCCCGTTTCACTAAACCCCCCCTTAATAGTAAAAACACTTTTTCCGAAATCCACCCGGAATTAGCCCCGCCCTTTAAAACCCATTTTGAATTAGGGGGGGGGGGTTCGGGGGCTCCAAAAGACCCCTTGACGAGGAACACCCTCCTGACTCTAGAGCCTAAATTCCTCTCTCTCTGACTCTCTCTTGGGGCAGCACTTGCTTGTACTGTACAGACTGTGCGAGACTGGGAGCTGTCTGGCACTTAGACCGTCAGTTACAGTCACCCGAGTACTAGTGTTGTACTACGATGAAGCACAATGCAGCCATCACCCGAGAGGAGGCATTTCCAGTACTGGTGTTGTACTACGATGAAGCACAATCCAGCCAGCACCCGAAAGAAGGCATTTTCAGTACTGGTGTTGTACTACGATGAAGCACAATCCAGCCACCACCCTAGAGGAGGCAATTCCAGTACTCGTGTTGTACTACCATGAAGCACGTTCCAGCCATCACCCGAGAGGAGGCATGTCCGGGAAAGAGCCCAAATGACACCCCCGCGGATTGAGCCCGCGGACCTTCCCAGAATGGCTTATGACACAAGCGCTTTTCCACTGAGCCATGGCTGGGTTGTTGTATGGGCGGGCAGGGCACACCATCGCAGGGCAGGGCGGCTGTTTTTGCAGGCGATTTGGAGAAGGTCGCAGGCTCAATCCCGATTCAAGCGCCCAAAACCGCGCAAACCCACCTAAACCCACCGAAACCCTCCCACTGCTACTCCTGCTGCTCATGCCGCTGCAATCGCTGCGATTCCTGCTGCTGCTGCTACTACTACTACTACTACTACTACTACTACACTGCTGCTACTAATTACTTCACACCTTCACACCCGTGACACTTGAAACACTTGTGACACCTGAGGTTCTTGTGACACCTGTGGCTCCTCATCAAAATCGTCATCATCCTCATCATCGCCATCATCATCGACATTTTCATCAAGCAAAGATAACAACCTCCCCCTAATTATAAAAACACATTTGGAGTTCTTATTGTGGGGGGGGGGGCGCCCCGTTTAATATTAGGGGAAGGGATTACACTTGCACTGATTGGCGCAGCAGCGTGCAGTGCTTTGAAGTCGGTGGTGCTCGAGGTCATGTCCGACTGGGAGCAGTGGAGCGAGTGCACAGTGTCTTGGCATGTTGCTGACATTTCCCGACAGTAAATGGAGTCATGCATCAGCCTTTTGCCTTTTGCTTGAAGGCAAGCTGTGGAGGCGGACAGACCGAACGTTCTCGACACATCGTGCTGTCATCAGCGTATGGTGGAACGCACCCGACTCAGCAAGAGCTGAAGAGTCCTTAAAGCCGATGAGCTTACATCCAGAGAATTGATCAAACTTCAGTCCCTGCAGCGGCGAGCTCGCGGAGATTGATCGATGTAGTGAGTTTGCTTCCCAGCGATCCCTTTCAACGATTGGGCAGGGATGAGTTTGTCCGGAGTCATGTCTTCGCTCCAGGGAGCCTTGTCCGGAGAGTGGCTGCCACGACTGTACCTGGGGTGTGAGATCCTCAGAAGTCAGTGACTTTCGCAGACCGATCGGTAGGCCCTTGGCAAGCATGCCCAGGCATGGAGCCACTGGGGCAGTTGCTCCAAATGTGGCGGGCAGAGGCAGACGGTGCAACAGACTTCGACGATGATTCTGCGTGGATTTTCTTTCTTTTCGACAGCAGTGAATCAACCAGGTTTCGCTTTCGCAACATCCAGCAGATGCCGAATCATTGCGGAAGGCTGACCTGATGAGAAACCGGCATGCGGTTCGGACCACTGGGAGTGTGCAGCAAGCTAGGCCATGCAAACCGATGGACGCAAAAGAAGCGGGAGCATGTCACAGCAAATGTGCCGCATGGCTGCATTCCTGCCTGGGGATGAAAGTTGACACATGCTTCAGCGCCGTCATCTGCTCTGAGGAAAACTCTCTCTTCTGTGCTTGGACATACTGGTCAACGCACGATGGCCAAGCAGCGAGAGAGGGGAGGGAGAGATAGAGAGAGAGAAGAGAGAGGCACGGCGAGGGCAGGTAATCACTTTTTCTTGGACTGTGTTGAAGAAGAAGAAGAAGGAGAGAGAGCGAGAGAGAGAGAGAGAAAGATGGATCTCGGGGATTATGTTTCTTCGATGGGGTCAAAGCAGGATTCAGGATTACAGAGGACGATCGCCAGCAGCGTGCCTGTTACAAAGTGCTGCGGTGCAGTAAGGAAGGAAGACATGAATCAAGAAGAAGCAGAAGAACACCTAGAAATCAGAAGGAAAAAGAAAAGACGAAAGACACAGAGGGAGAGAGAGATAGGGCGAGAGGTGTGCAAAAGGAAGCCTGCAACTTGCGTGACTTGTGTGCGTGCTTGACTGAGGTCAGAGTCTTGCAATAAGTGTGGCACTACCAGCACGACACGCAACAGAGCATCAGACTCGGCAGGAAACGGAAGTACAGGTTCGTGCATTCGATGTGTTTACATGTTCAACTTTGAGGCCCTGGGGTTGACTTCCTACTCCACAGACTTTCTCTTCATGGTAGCGGATGACGCATCATGCGCCGTCGCCCCAGCACATTTTCTGCGGCGATTGACTAGACAAATGTCTTTCACAGTACGTAAGGCAGGGACGCAGCTCAATGTGAGCGCCTGCCCGATCAAAGAGGAGTGTCAGACGCACCTCTCACAGAGTTTGATTACATCCAAATCACAGTTGCGATCATCAATGAGACATCATGCATAATTTTGTTGGCGCCATGAGTCAGGTGTATTGCTGAGAACTGCGAGTTTGGCGCATGG
The DNA here is from genome assembly GCA_003297005.1 of Symbiodinium sp. clade A Y106. Classification (NCBI taxonomy): domain Eukaryota; class Dinophyceae; order Suessiales; family Symbiodiniaceae; genus Symbiodinium; species Symbiodinium sp. clade A. The sequence goes on along the minus strand of BGNK01003487.1, from coordinate 51,285 downwards.
AGTGAGTGGCATGATCCGACATGTTTGGGCAAAGCTCTCCTGTGTTGAACCGGGTGTTGCCGACCTTCCGAATGGTTGTCCTCAATACTCCTGCTGTGGCCAGGTTTGTGCGAACGACATCGTGTCATCAGCAAACACAACAACAACTGTGGCGTTGGCTGCACAGGTGTCAAGATGCTGGGTAGACGATGGCCTGCAATTCTGGAGTTCATGCCGGGGAGGCCCTACGCTCGAGACGAAGACATGCCCCGTGGTCTGTCAGCAAGAGCAGGCCTGTCAAACGAGTAGTTGTAATCGCCATGAACGAGACTGACTCGACGTCCGGCAGGATTGCAAGTTCGGCGATTGGTCTGAGTGGGAAGGGTCTGTTTCTCAGTCGGTGGTCTCATTTGCGTTTTAACCTGTTCAGGTCTGTGTATATAACAAGCATGTGCACATACTCGTGTTTCTCGCCGCACCGTCACCCGGTAAGGTTTGGAATCGATACAAGAAGATGTTCCATGGACAATGAATTCACAGGGTTTGCGGTCTGAAAAGTCCGAGCTACCAACCTAATATCGTAGAGGTATTGATGACCAGAAGGTAGTGCAGGCGCTACGTCCCTTATGCCCGTTTCCTGGCACATCTGATGGCATTGATGCTTGGTTGGCAAACTTGAGAAGGCTTGTCTGCAGCCATCAGGCAGCTCTATGCATGGAAACCCTCTTGACGTGCGCATTGGAGCATGTCCTCCTCTGTATTTAGTTTCTGATGATACGGCTAATTGTTTTCATCATTTTAAAGGCTATTGTGGGACTCCTAGAGCCATGAGTTCACAAAAGAAACTGTCAATTGAATGTGAAGGTCCGAAGACTCAGGTGCCGTGCTACTAGTTCTGCTGCTACTACTGATGCTACTACTCTACTGCGCTGCTGTAGTACTGCGCTACCTGCTGTGCTGCTGGGTTGTCTCGCCATAACGAAATGTTCGGCAAGCAATCATGACTACCAGGGTACGCTACAAAACCAATTTCATGCTACGTATTCCCGACTCACGCCTGGTTTCCCTTACGCGAACATGACTGGCCATCCTCTAAAGCAGGATTTTCCTTTGATGGTCCCTGCTTTCATTGCGTCTGGGCTTTCTTTTTTGAGGCAGTGGATCCAGACAATTTGGTGGGGGCTGGCTTGCCCGGCTCACTGTTTCCGTCCTCCTCTGTGGTTCCTGAGTATCCCTTGCAGGCCGTGAGCCCCTGGCACTTCCAGCCAGCCTTTGACACTTCTTCCTTCATCGCCAAGACCTCTCGTTTCCTTTCACCCTACAACTTATGTCCTCGTGGCGGCATTGCTTGAACTTGGTGTGCTAGAATAGTTGCGGGCCCAGTGTTGTCAGGCAAAACTACGCCGACAAGTCACCTTGGTTGTCTGCCAAGAACCGTGTGTACTGTGTGCTGAGGACTCGCAGTATCCAGGAGCCTCTGTCCTCAGGACCTTCACTGGGAACCGGGCCGTTTTCGGGATCCTTGCGCCGCGTCTGTGTCCCACGCGTTCCCCGAAGCCCGGGCCTACTTTGCAGGTGCGGGAGTGGCTTACCCGGACTGATGGAGTTAATTTTCCTCGTGTTATGGAGTTGCTTGAATTTTCGTGGCTTCCGACCCCAGACGCAGACGGCTAGAGGTCGTGGGTGTGCTATGTGCTCTTCGTCAGACGGGATGGTTTCTTGCTTTGCTTGTCGGATGGCCTTTTCTTTGCAGAGGAGCTGTCTGCCGACGGACTGTCCATGACTGTCCCGGCCGGGCCTTTCCCTCAAGCTCCAGGCCCCCCCTGCGACCCTCTAGGATGGAGAGTGGCATGCTGCATGCTGTACAGATTTCGAGCCGATTCCGCTCTGGTAGTGGATTTCGCAGCCTCAGATCTTGGGCCCTCGGATCTCGACACCACTGCCGGCAGCGTTTTCTTGGAGGAGGACCGCACCCTTGACCCCCTGCCCTCGAAGACGTTGGGCTTTTGTTGGGCTATCAGACCGCCCAGACAACTGCTGCAGCAGCTGCGCAAGCCCAACCAGGAAGTGGATACTGTACGGCAAGGTGAAGAGTTCGGCCACACAGGAAAGACAGCCCTGTGAAGCGTTGCTTTTTCTTTTAAACAGCCTTTTGCTTGACTCTGGAGTCAGATTATCTGGAGATAGTGTTGAACGTTAAATAATTCAATATTCGGTAAAGCACCTTGTTTTTGGAGGTGTCCGATGCGTTCTCGACTGCCCTTCAAAAGCCGGAGGACAGACTTATTCATACCCCCGGTCGTACCCACAACCACATCAGGTCTCCAAGGGTTGTAGCTTTTGGTCGATAGAGCAAACAAAGTAGGTATTGTTTTGATGTCTGAATTGAGCAGAAGCTACTGCCTGTGCCGGGACCGAGCCCCTCCCTTGCTCCGATAGCCGAAGTGGCTGGCGGCTTCTTTATGCTCGTCGCCCTTGGGTGGAGCTTCTCCCCTGCGACGCCATGTTCAAAGTCACAGAAGACCCCACTATGTGTGTGTAGCGAAGGTCGCCGTCCTCCGCTGCAAGGTCGCATAAGACCCTCAGATAGGCACGGGCTTAATGTGTTTTGCTATGATTGTTGTTTTTGCCCTGTTTTTGCATGGGCCCAGAAGCCAGTGAGCAAATGAATCCCGGCCCGCGGTACGACGGTAAAACAACCAGCCCCTGCAACTACAGCATAAAAAATGCGCCCTGGCAACGGCAGCAAAAACAAAGCGCGCCCGTGGGACGGCGAGAGTTTTTGCTGTCGTTGCGGGTGCGAATTTTTTTGCGCTGTCGTCGGGGGGGGTGGGGCGGGCGGAGCAGAGGGTTTTTTGTTGGGCTGAATTTGCGTATTTGCGTTCTTGCTTCTGTCTACTCCGGCGTTGCTCTGGAATCCTGCGCGGCCGTAATGCACACCCCTCGATAGGCACGTCTTATCACGTTTTGCGTAGCACCTATGACAGAATACATGGAATACAGATAAAGATCCCGTCGGAAAGATGTGTCTATGTTCTGTCATAGACACATCTTTCCGAGTCATAGTTGCTAAGCAAGAAGTCCCTGTCGAGGGGTGTGCGCATTGTGCGCTACGGCCACGCACTGTACCGAGGTACACTGGAGCAAGAACCCCGGCACCGCAACGACAGCAAAAACCGCACCCTGCAAGGAAGCAAAAAACGCGCCCCTGCAACGACAGCAGAAGACAAAACGCGCCCCCGGAACGACAGCAATAAATAAACGCGCCCCTGCAACGACAGCAACAAAGATAAAAAGAAACGCGCCCCCCCGCAACGACAGGAAAATAACACGCTCTTACCGGGCCAGCCTTCCAACCACCTGACCGCGACAATTATTGACGACGAGGTTTGCAAGCCTTCGATGCGACCTTGGCTATGCTGGTGAAGGCGTGCAGAGACAGGGCGGGCATGCCAAGCGGCGAGACAGGACAGCAGGATCCGAGCTGTCCGCGAGGTCTCACGTACCGACACCGGAAAAGAAGGGCTTCGATTCTTGCTCTTCGCTTGAAGACCTCGATAGATTACCTCTGGATGCCACCGTCGGTGGTCAGTGCTTAGCAAACTTTGGGAGCGAACTGCTCGTTCAGCGAGACTGAAAATTCTCGCGGCACGTTTCCCTTCAGTGCATTGTCAACTTCAAGAGCCCTTGGACCTGGCATGGTCTTGGTTGGCCCTTGAACCTTACACGCACCATGTGCCGATGCCCCTCCCTCTGCTTCTTGCCACACTTTCGAACAGCCTGCTGTGGGGCTGGGTTCGTGAGGCAGGCATCTTCGCTTTGGCTTGGGGAGGTCGCCTCAGAACCGACGAGGCCATTCAGGCGAGGCAGGCCGATCTTGTCCTTGCCCAGCACGTGCTCTTGACGGGCATTGAAGGGCCAGGAGCCGAAGGCACGCCGACGGATGGCAAGGCACCACGCGGCAAGAGTCGAGCCTGAGAACCTTGTCAGGACAATGTGCTAAGCTTTTCGAGACGGCGCTCCAAATGAGGCGACGACTGGATCAGATCCTGCAGCGGCTCGGTGTCGTCGTTCGCTGCGGCGAGCAAGCGATTGACCTCGGGTCGTTCCGTCCTGGCGGTCCGCCTCTCCGAGCTGACTGGTCAATTCCGCTGGCTTGCAGGCATAGCGGGTGCCTTGCCTCTCTCAGCGCCCTGCCTCCTAGACCCGCTTTGCGGTGCTGAAGGTGTTTCACTGGCCTTCTGGCCGGCAACTTTGCAGAGCATTTGGGTTCCAATTTCGAAGGAGAGGCCTCGTTCACGAAGAGCAGCTTGCAAATTTCAACGAATTTGAGCCTTGCTGAACCCAATCCACCCGACCGCTCAGATTTTTGCATTCATGTTGCTGTCAGCTTGCAGCAGACACACTCCAATGTTGTCGCCCAGCTCTTTCCTACCAGGGACCTTGCCAGTGCTGGCCTGCTTGGGGCTCTTTGCGATCTGTGCCAAACCCCATATCCGTTGCGGAGCTTTGCTGCCTTTTTCCAGAAAGACCATGGCGAGTCGAGTGTGCGACAGCCGGTCCCCTTGACCTGCTTCTGGATGCGGGCGGCCCTGCTTGCCGCATCCTTGGCGGCTGGGGGCGCACGTACGATTGGAGTTTAAAGCGGATGCAGGATGAGTGGTTTCTGTACGATTTTTATTTGGTCATCTTCGTGACCCGTCTCTTCGGCACATTTCGGCACGGCCAGTGCCCTGTGACCGTGTCCTCGACTTGGACTTCCTCGAGCTTGGCGGTTGTGAGATCCGCTGATTTGGCCTCCGGCCCCATTCTCTCGAGCGGGCCTCCGAGACCCATTGTCTTCAGGATTCCTCCGCATGTCTGAACTACTTCTTTACCTGTTGATCGCGGGCGCATCAGGTGCTTCGTTGACTTCCTGCGCGAGGGCACATCATCGTCAAGGTCCCTGGTCATGGCTCTGATGATCTTTATCGTTCGATAACTGAGCACTGGCTTCGCGTCCCGTGCTTTGATCGGCGACTGGGGCTTCCCTGAGTTTGCTCCTTGCCGAGGTCCGGGTGGCACGGACTTTGAATTAATGTCCTTCTGTGCCTGGCTATCAGTTTGTGCTTTTTCTCATCAAGGATCGATCTTGCTCGCTTCACCAAGCACGGCCAAGGCTCCGCCGATCAGCCATTGCCTTTGCCTCTTGCTCAGGCGCTTGCTTCGACCGATCACCGCACCGGACCACCCCACAGGCCTCGAGAGTGTGCCGGTCAATGACATCTTTAGCGCCAAGCAGTGGACCGTACCAGGGTACGGAAATGGCCCGGCCAAAACGCATCAGTGTTTATAAGACAATCGCCACCCTCCAGCTTACCAAGAGTTGTGCCTGCAAGGTGGTGGCCAGCGTCTCCGCGCCATCACCGACTCCGCTGCCGATCTTCGTTTTGTGCCACTCTCGTCCCCTTGTCCTCCCGGGTTCCTGTCCTCTCGATCCGGTTGTTTGCCTTTATTGAGACCTGGTGTGTTTCTGCCACACTTGCTTATCGTCAGCAACCACAACGTGCAATAACAAGAGCAGTCAATATACCAAGAAAAACAACAACAGCGGCAGCATCAACACCATCAGCAACTGCAACTGCAGCAACGATATTGAAGACTGTAACAACATAGCAACATAGGTGATGTGGCTATCGTATGAGGGTTTGATCCTGGTATAGTTGATGTCATTCTGCCATGCGATGTTGTACAGTACGATACAGCCATCACTAACTGTATAGCTACATGCAGCCATTTGAAGTTGTTCTGCAACAAAGCCAACAACAGTCGTAACAACAATATGAAATAATGGAAAATCCAACATTTTCAATGCTATCGTCCGTTCCACATTATTCTATGGGTTAGAACCGGTTGGAATGTGTACGGCTAGAACTCTGTACCCTCAATGCCTTCCAGAACAAGTCGTTTGCGAAGAATTCTGCACATCCCAACCACATTCATTGACAGAGAGCAGACCAATGTAAGTAAGCATGTATGATCAAATACGTATGGATGAGCTCCCATGTTTTACGGCTGTACCTTAAGTTTTCGGATCAAGATCCATGTCAAGAGAAGTGGCCTTTGCCTCTTCTCTTTCCTCTGTGTCCCTCGCGTCGGTCGTCTGGCATCTGTTGTCCAGCCCTCCTCCCTTCCTCGACTCTTGTCCTGTCTGTCCCGTCTTGGAACGGTTCGACCTGGGCAGCTTCTTTCCGGGAGTAGGGGTGGGAGTGCTTCTCCTGCCCGTGGTGGAGGCTGTCGCCATTTTGCGGTCGCTGTTTCTGCGGCGCATTGCGGCCCCCTGGGTTCTATTGGGTTTTGTGTGCCTAGGTGTTCCCTAACCCTCCCCTTTTCGGTTTAGGCTCGGGTTCTCTACTGCCGCACCTTGCCTTCGGAAAGGCCCCGGTTACGTGTGTGCTGCCTCCCTTGCCCCTAGGGTTTAAGGCCGAAGGCGAGAGGGTTCCTGTGTGCCTGCCTATCCGCATGCAAGCTCGGCTGGAAAGGCTTGAAGGTGAAGTGGCCTTCCTCCCAGAACAGGTTAGCGAGCTCCGCGCCCTCTTACGGGTCGGGGAAAACGACGGCTACGACCTCGGAGCCTCGAAGACGGCCACTCGTGGGAGGCCCCGGGTGCAGCATCTCAAGATCATTGATGGTGCTGCCATTCGGCTCCTCTCGCAGGTTTATGCTTCCACGGCACGTTCCCAGCCCCTCTTCCCCTTGACGGCTTCAGCCTACAGGTACAGATGGAACAAGCTTCTTCGCTGGCTGCACTTGGGTCCAGAGCTTCGGCTCACGCCCGGAGGTCTTCGTCGGTGGAAGCTTACAGGCGAGGCTCTCCCGTCACTGAGATTCAGTGGCGAATGCGCCTCAAACACCTACATACTTTGGAGTTTTATCTCCAAGAGCTTGGAGCGGTTTCAGCGCAGCGACTTTGGACAGTTCGACCTCTTCGAGAGTGCGTGCCGCCGCTGCTGTTTACGATTCCCTGGCTCAACCGTCAGTATAGTTCCTTGAGCCCGCGCTCGAATACTCCGCACAAGCCTGCAGGCTCGACGTACGCGCCGGTTCCCGGCTGGCCCTTCTGACGAGTGGAAGCGGGGCTTCGCGAGCTGGCTACAGCTGCAGCTTTTGACTTTGGTCACCTCCTGCTGCTTGTGAAGCTGTGGCCGTCCGTACAGTGGCTCGCGGCCGACCTTCGTCACTTGAAGCGGTGCGGTAAAAGGCATAGCAACTCGAGTTTTTGTGGGGAAGCCTAGTACAACATGAGCTCCCATGTTTGACGGCTGTACCTTAAGCTTTCGGCCCTCCCACCCGCCCTTTGCGGAAGCGGGGCTTCGCGAGCTACAGCTGCAGCTTTTGACTTTGGTCACCTCCTGCTGCTTGTGAAGCTGTGGCCGTCCGTACAGTGGCTCGCGGCCGACCTTCGTCACTTGAAGCGGTGCGGTAAAAGTCATAGCGACTCGAGCTTTTGTGGGGAAGCCTAGTACAACATGTTCTTTGAGCACTTTGCGGACACATGGCGCAAGGCAAAGTTCAGGCTGTCTGGCCCTGCAGATCCTCCAGTTCAAGTTATATTCAAAACAGACGAACAGACACCTAGAGCTCCCACCAGAAAGCGGTCCCAAAACAGATTGGACCACTGAAGTATAAGATGCACATAGTATGCTGCATGGAGGTGCTAACGTTTCTGATGTCAATACTATACGACGTTTCAGCAAGATCAACCAGGCAGCAGCTGCAGACGGCATTGACGATGTAAAGATCTAAACTCCTACAAAATTAAGGCTTTACATTCCAAAATGCTAAGCCCCAAAACCTTGCAAAACATACCTAAAGCCCTGAAATACTACAGCCGTTAAGCCGTAAACTGCAATCCCCAAACCTTAAATATAAAGCCCTTACGTCCAAAACTTTTAAATTTTGTAGCTTACGTAAACTCTGATCTTGAAAATAAAATCTTGAAACCTAAACCCTTGAATCTAAACACCTAACACCTTTGACCCTCAAATTCTACAACCCGGAACTCCGAACCCTGCCAAGCTAAAGCCGTAGTACCTAAAAACAAAAGTCTTAAAACTCCCAGGGTGTTTTTTTATTCGGGGTTTGTGTTTAGGGTTTCGAGGGGTTCAATATGAGGGCTTCAGTCAGGTTTACACGGAAGTAGGATATCTTGTTTTCAACCCTATTATTTAAAAGACCGGGGCATGATGGTTTTTAGCTTCTAACAAGGTTTAAGGTTTGCATTTCGGAGTTTTAAGAGTTGAAGTTTAAGGTTTTTAGGTATTTTAAGGTAGCCATTGGGAGCTTTAGAAATTTGATTTATTAAGTATTCGAAGGCCGTAGGTTGTAGTGTGCTAAGGTTTCACACGTGGACCCCGCAGCTCCTTTAAGTCCTAAAGAAAGAAAGGTGCGCGAGTCATTGTGCCATTCAGAAGTAGTTATTGATGTCATCATGTAAAAAGACGTTGCAATAATCTCCCTACGGCCCAAACCCTTGAAAGCCCTGAAGTAACTAACTAGCCCTCTCTTAATCAATGTCTTCTACAATACCGCCCCCTTACCCTAAGAGCCCTGTGCATACGCTGGTTCACTGGATACAATAATCCGCAGAATCCCCTCTCTACTACCTTTGCCATGCATTGTTATCATCACAGAGGCACAAGGCATAGTCTTGAACTATCAAATCGAAACATAGCTTTCAAACAATCCTTAGTCCAGACTGATAAACTCCTTTGTATTGCAAACAAATCTCGAACCCTAAACCTTAATGCTTACTAAAAGATAAGAAACTTATATAGCTTGTTCACAAACCCGTAACATGGACACCTGAACCCTAAACCAGCCAAAGCTAGCCTTTATTTAGTGTTCAGGGTTCGGGGCTTCTAGGGTTTATTCAGATACTTATTGTTTGATTACATTCATCTTTGCTAGAACTAAGTTCAAGAGTTTATAGATTCCACGGTTTAGAGTTGATAGGTTTTTCGGGTTTACAGGATTTACAGGGTGTATAGAGTGTAGTTTGTACAGGGTCAGGGCTTGCAGGTTTTTGCATTTCGACAGGTCAAGGGTACCAATCCTTGAAGCAGCCAAACAGTTGGTGACACACACCCATTCCTGCAATTCCTGCAAAAACCTAGCGCATGTCAGGACTTTCACGATGATCGGGGGTGGGGGGTTGAGGGGGTTTGAGGGGTTCGGTCGGGGGGGNGTAATAGCGTCTCTCGGTTTGTACCTTCTGTGACTCTCTGGCCCCAAAGAATCTTGGCCCTGCATCTTTTTGCATGGCTGGCAACTGTCCTTTCGTTGCGTCCTGGCTGAAGAGATTGAAATCAACGATTCCCACACAAAGGAGGAGGACAGCAACAAGATCGTAACGCGCTGTTTGCAACCAACATCACATACCTGTTTCCCTTGTCTTGACAACGATCCGTCATTTCGGGCACAGCCATCACTATTGCGATTTCTGCTTCGACTTTTGTTTCTGTCTCTCTCGCTGTATTTTTTCTCTTCTCCTTCTCTCCGCAGTTTTTGAAGATTCCATGAAATACAGGCAATGAGAGGAAGATGCCAGCCCATTTGTATTGTTCACATTTTTTGAGACGAACTCAGGAAGAGAGAGGAGCAGTGGAAAATAAGTGGGCTATCATGTAAACACAAGAGTTTGCGGTTTGCGTGCTATTTGTTGTTTGTACCGCCCCCTGAGTTCTCTACCAGCTGTGGTGTAAATACTGGGCATGCTGCCCCTGACCCCCTCCCCCTCACTTGTCTACCAGTTCAAAAGACTACTCCGTATGTATGTATACGTCTACGCTGAACCCTAGTATGTCTGCATGTTTAGGGCAATGAGAGCAGTCCCGATGCATCCCGAGTTTTGAAGTTCAACCCGTGAGGCCGATTGAACGCAATAGGCCTCACGAGTGGACTGGACTTAAACTCGGGATGCATCGGGACTGCTCTCATGCCCTATACTGTAGCATCTGTTGTAGTTCTGCAGCAAGGTTCCTCAAATATAGGATGCCCACGTAAGGCTGTAAGGTATTAGAAATCAACACCAGTGGAATGTGCCAGTATTTTGTAGGCAATGCGCAATGCATGGTTACATACGAGAGAAGCCGACAAACCTTCTGGCAACGTCTTTGAGTACGGAAAAATTTTTCTGGCTCGGGGATATACAGGGTTTCTGCGCCTAACACACATGTACATATTCATTTCTCAACCATGTAGCAACGGACCCAGCGAAGACAACATCAAGACCGCAATAATATTGCATAGTTGACTACATATACACAAGCATGACCTTTTGCGTTTGCGTCAGATACGAAGGGACATCAAGTATCAAGTATACAGTCATACAATGTCGCCTTTTACACCAATGGTGACCAGATGATTTTCTATACGCAGATATATCGACACGCGTTTTGGCACATTCCAGATAGTATTGAATGTACCAACGGAGTCTTAGCACCTTATAAAGAAAATATCTAGAACCAAATGCTTTTACAAATCTACTTACGTCTGATGTGTTCGCCTAGTTTGCATAAAATGCATATCTATGTATCTGCAGAGGCGTTTTGTGTACGTGTCGCGCGTGAGACCTGGTGATATACGCAATCATGATGTACAAGGAAGAAGCTCGCATTTGGGAAGTTAGGACGTCAAAGATGAGACACAACCCAAAAAGACAAGAAGCTAGCTGCATATATAATGTGTTTTGGGATTCCTTGCGTTTTGACTCGGGGTGCGTGTTTAGTTTACTAATCTCTGTTGTGTACTTTGTTGCCTACTACGGGTTGCGGCAATACTATCTAAATATGCACGCACGCATACACAAGTAGTAGCAACCGCAAAACTGGCTGTCGAATTGAGTTGAATTCTTGTATAGTTGTTTACATAATGACATAGGTCGCTCGCACTTTCGTAATATCTAGCATATAGGGTTTCTCAGGGTGTTGAAGTTACGGGCTGTTGGCCTAATATTTCTGTTTTAGAAAGGGGTGTAGTCCAGAGTTTTGACAGATCCAAGAAGAGAACTCGAAATTCGATACGTTTTTGCAGGGGTCCGTGCACCAACAAGAAAGGTTCCTGTGGGGATTCTATAAGGGTTCTGTCAGGATTTCTCATAAGATTTATCAGGGTTCTCCTAGAAGGCATCTGTGGAGATCTATACAGGTTCCACAAACGATTTCTAAGGCATCTATAAGAAAGGGTTGCAGAAAAGCAACGTTAGGGCTAATGTATATACGAAAAATGTAGATGGACTTTTAGTGCTTAGGAATGTCATAAGATCAGGGGCTTCAATATAGAAGCCCCAAGTAGTAGGATCCTTATCATAAGGACCCCTTCAAAAGTTGCGCCTACCTTTCAAAAAACCTCCAATTAGTCGTATGAAGGCGTCTCACCATGAAATAGGTGAGCTTACCGTGATGACCCTTTCGATCGCATTATTGAAGCAATGAAGGTTATTGTCAGTTCTTACCTGAAAGCCTTGGTCTTTGAAGGGGGGTAGCATATGTGGTACCCCCCCTCAAGGACCAGGGTTCCCTTATAATTTATAGTCCTGCATACAATAAGTCCTAGTCTATGGTCTTTGGGGATTTTGGGGGACGTGGTACCAATCCCAATCCCGTCCGCACCTTCGCATCAACCAAGCATTCCCCTGTAATCGTTGAGATCTTCAATCCGGGATGCGTCGCAGCCCGGGCAATGGGCCAATTCGGTCGTTTCCACCCCAAAAGAGTAGATAACCCCGTGAAGGTAGCTTTTTATTGTGTTGGTCTCTTGTTTTCTGACTCAAAGACGAAGAGACAGTTGAAAGGAAGGGCAGCAATAAAGTCGAAGTCCCACTTATCGCTTCCCACCTTTTCTGGGAACAGGATCAGAAAAAATCGAACACAAAATCAAGGAGAGGGAAGACGAAGGCTGGACGAAAGCAGTAAGAAGTGACAGGACGATTTGTTACGTTAGATTTGGCTTTCTCTTCCGTCTCCTTCCACCGCTTATGCACGCTGTTGCTGTCCAGATTGATCAAGCTTCAACACCAGGAAAGAATAAAGACGATAGGAAAATGCAGTAAAATACTTGTTCATGCTCTCCTGAGACAGAAGACGAAGGAGGAGCGATATGGCTTGCTGCAACTTTCGGAGGAATTGCTCGGATAGACGGACAGATTCGTTTGGGCTGTCAAGGTGACAATCTTTCATCTTCCAGGGTTTCGAGTGGGGAATCCTTTTGCAGATAGCGCGACGCTGCACGCCAATCGCAGAGTTGTTTCACAAGTTATTTCCCAAATAGGTGTGGGGTCAGTTGTTACAATTAACACCTCGTCCCGCAAGGTGTCAGTCAACGATGGGTGGCGTTGTGAGGCGAGCCGTTGCTTGTGGTTTGTTAGCTGCATCAAGCTTGATTGCAATGCTGGCCCAGTCTGCAAATGGACCGCAGCAGAGACATTGTAAAGATGCCGATGAATGGTGGCACGCCGCTTTCCCGGAGCACTAGGCGGCAAAGGAAAATGAATTCGCCATCATACTGCCTGCCGTGGCGCCTAGGCCATGCTCTGGAGAGATGACGCAGACCAAAGCCTGTCCGAAGGACACTCACATGATCCGTGCTGCTCATATCATGGAGTGCGAATCTCTGATGTGCTGCGCAGATTCCACAAAACTGCATCTTGGGACCTTGGAGCAGCTGGTCGACCTGCAGCACCAGTGCCGCCCTTTCGTCACCTGCCAGGCTGCCAGGCTCTGTCATATCATGTCAACTGTTCTGAGGATGTGTCACTGGATGGCACACCCGAGAGCGCGTGGTGTCTTGCAGTGAATTAGAATCGTAGGTGTATCGGCCTACGGATTCTGTCGAGGGTGGAATTTGCTGAGATGTGAACGCTCTGTCCTTGCACAGTTTTGCTAAGGTAGATCAGCAGGCTAGACACGGGGGTGAACCATGTGCGCAGTCCCCAGAGCTTTCCTGCAAACGTCAGAAGCTGATGTACGTAGTGCCCATGGTTTGCTGACCAAGCTCATACAGCACAGGCAGCTATTTCATCCCATTTGCATCGCCTGAAATTGCAGGGTACTATACCTGATATCGCCGCGTGCGAGAAGGTGTTGGGTAAGCTGTCGGATGTCTGCTCGTGGTATCGACGTCTTGAGTCTGCAGCATATGTGCACAGTAGCCCGGTCTTCACGTCTCTCAGTTCTCTATTTGTGATCACCATTGGTGGCCAGAGGCTGGGCCACTCCTGGAGATAGAACCCTGCCCTGGAGACGCGGCCCAAGCGAGACAATGGAAAGCTCGCCGTTATAGCATGAGAACAGCACGAGTTGCGAGGCCGATGAAACATGCAGGGCATCTGGCAAGGAGGATTGCAAGTGGGCGTTGGGGCCTTCGCAGACGAAGAGCTGCCCCTGCAAACCATCTACATGGCCAAGCGTGATGTCTTCGAAGGTCTTGGGAACAATGGTCCCATTGTGGCGTCGACGGGCAGATGTCCCGAAAGCGAACCATCGCGCGGCTGCCATCTGCTGGAGTCTCAGCAGTGTTTGTGCCAACAGATGCTGATAACCTTTGGTGGTTGAATCTCGAAGCCTTGGCAATCAAAACTTCCGTCTCCAAGATGCTGCTAGCTAGCTTCCCCCCGCACTCCCCCCACCTCCCGGCTTCTACCTCCAACACCCTTCCGCTCTTCAGCCTGTTCGGGGATCCTTTCTGAATGTGCTTTTGCGAGGCAGCAAATGGGGAGACGCTTTGGGCACCTGGTTTCGAGTTCTTTCTCGGGCACTCATGATATGTCCCAATACACATTATCTTCACACGGCAGCTGTATTTTCTCGCTGATGGCAGCTGCACCTTGTGTACATCTACTGCTGGCTCGCAAAGAAAACGGTGGCACAAGCTGTGCTGCCTTATTGGCTCGCCTGTGTTGGGTTCACTTGAGTTACCGTACTGGTAGTCGGTTTGAGTCGTTGCGAGCGTGAGTAGCGTTGATGCACGTGTTCACTTGAGAAAGAATGAACATCATCCAATCACCATAAGTCATTTGGATTTGTTTTGGTATAAGCCCATTTTGTTTGCGAATTGCGATTGAAAAGCAATTCACGAGAGCCGACTTGGCCTTTGGTATGCAGTCGTTTGGTTGCAAGTGGGAGGGATGAACAAGGCTTGATGCCCAAACCGATGCTCGTGAAGACCCTTTAGCTGAAAAAGCCTGCTGACTGTCCGTGGCTTGACAATCCTTTCTAGTGAGTTGCTGTGCTTCCGCGATGCCGGAAAGTCCCTCAGGTGTTTGGCGAAGCCTGTGCAGGGCCAATTTTGGAGACCGCATCGCCTGATTCCTAGCCTTTCAGTGTGCTTGTAGCTTGCACTATGTGTGTCAGAACGTGCCTCGCTTACAGCCAGCCCCTGCTGACACCGGGCTGTGTTACCTCTCTCTCTGTTTCTCCTGTCTCTCTCTCTCTCTCTGCCTCGTGCCCACCGAGGTGTGACAGTGAACGGGTGGACTGCGACGTTTCTCCATGGTCCGCGTGGGTGCTCCGGCATGTCAGCTCCATTCAAGCCACTTTTTCTTTTTTTGGGTTCTTGCAATAAAGAGGGATAAATGCTGGATCAGTTGCAGCGCTTGGTCGGAGCTACGACTGAAAGTCATTTCGACAGGCGTCAGCAGTGAAACCGCTTCTGGCAAGAGTACAAGCAAGGCTCAAATCGTCATAACTATTCACAGGCACATGCTGCCTACGGCCTACGGGTCGAAAGGTTCAGGGTTCTCGATGAGTCTACGGGACACGAATGGGGACTCCTTGGCAGGATGCTTGCGACAGATCATGCGATGGTGGGCAGACGCACCGACATCGTGAGGCTAGCGACTGCGACTCCTCAATCCTCTTCGAGAATTCGAACAATTCGAAGACTGTGTCGCCCCGTGAGGTGCACCGCTATCCGTCAGGTGGGGGTGCTGATTGCCAGGTGCCCGGCGAGCTGCTGTGAAAACGGCTCAGCAGGATTGAGTCTCAGCCCAGCAAACCGATTGGTTGGGCACAGTGAAGGTGCGGGGAGGGTTTGCTGGGGCAGGTTCGCCAATGTGCATATTCGTTTGTTTTTCAAGAAAGGGGCGACCTGACGGGGGGGCGGTTTCATGGCGGGGCAGGGTTGGACAGGCCTGTTCAAGCCCTATCAGAGGTAGACAGCATGCATGACAGGCAGGCACGGGCTTGTAATCGAAAATGAGCTCCAGGCCCCAGCATTCTGATAGAGACCAAAGGCGGGAATTGCATTTTGTGTCAGCATTTCCTGGGTATTTCAGCTGAGCTCATGTTGCCTAGCGGGCTTGGCGTCATTCAGCTGTTGAGGTTGCAGAAGGTTTGGGTGCCTGTCACTTCCCAGATTACGACTGAAGTTCTTGCGTGTTCACAGGGCTTCACAAGCAGGTGTCAGAAGCGAGCTCACATCACATGTGGAGCCTTGGGCCAGGCTGCAATAGCCAGTCTTGCAGTGGACACGATTGCCGTGTTTCAGGCCGCGGGGGTTTGGCATGGTCGTAGTAGCAGTAGCAGTAGCACTGGCCGTGGCCATGGCAGTGGCAGTGGCAGTGGCGGTCGTGGTAGTAGTTGTTGTTATTGTAGTACTGGTAGTTCGAGTTGTCGTGGCAGTAGTAGTAGTAGCAGCAGCAGCAGCAGTAGTAGTAGTAGCAGTAGTAGTCGGCAGAGGGAGTCAGAGGGGTACTGGTAGTGGTAGTGGTGGGGGTACCGGTAGGGGTAGTGGTAGTGGCAGCGGTAGCAGTAGCGGTAGCGGTAGTGGTAGTAGTATCAGTATAGTACCAGTAGTTGTAGTAGAGATAGTAGGAGGAGGAGTAGGAGTAGGAGCAGGAGCAGGAGTAGGAGTAGGAGTAGGAGCAGGAGCAGGAGCAGGAGTAGGAGCAGGAGCAGGAGCAGGAGCAGGAGTGGGAATACTCAATTGTGCATGCACCTGCTCAGTCGCATGCAGCAGCAATCGTAAGCAGGCTTTTGCACACGATCGACAAAATCCAGGCGAAGTAAATCGCACGCTCCCTGCACAAAGCTACCGTGGCGTGCATGTTGTGCCGCTGAGCTAACTAGCCGGCCAACTTTACGGTGATGCCAGCGCATCAAGGCGCAACGAACTGGTAAGGATACTAGCGCTAGTTCGGCTACTTCTGCTGTTGCCTACTACTCCTGCTGCTGCTGGTGCACAATCTTGGTAATCTTGAAATCTTGGTCGTCGGTCGTCCGGGGGGCTTGCAAGATTGCCGGTCAAGGTTGCCAGACTTGAAAGCTTGCAATCTTGAAAAGTGGTTTCCGCTTAGGGGGTGAAGCGCATGATAATCATGGTAATCTTGTAATCTTGCACAGGGTTTAGGGAGTTTCAGGGTTAGGGTAGGGTTTAGAGATTAGTTAATTAGAGTTTAGGGTAGGGTTTAGGGTTTAGGGTTTTCGGGTGTCGGGTTTTTTGGGTTTTCGATGGGGATAGCACAAAAGCAAGATTACAAGATTGTGCGCGACCCACCACCCCCCNACTAGACCTCAGACAGTAGGGGCCGTCAACGGCGCCACTAGGCTCACTCCAGAGATTTCAGCACCCAAGAGAGGTCAGGCTGCAGAGCATCGCCGGAACACAGCTTTCTCGCACTTACTTACTGTGACCTGGAGGGACGCACGCGTCAAAATCCAAACCACATCTCGAAGCATACGTGGGACCGGGACCCAGTGCGGGCCATCCCATCCCAGGATGGGGTCGGTTGCCGCCGCTAGCTTTCGATCAGCATTCGGGACAAGGTAGTGATGATCTGCAGCTAGACACTCATCGGGTATCTGAAAGTAACGAAAGGAGCTCAGTGTCTGCAACAAGCTCACGCGAGAAAGCGTTTGNGGTAGTGATGATCTGCAGCTAGACACTCATCGGGTATCTGAAAGTAACGAAAGGAGCTCAGTGTCTGCAACAAGCTCACGCGAGAAAGCGTTTGACAGTTGGCTTCAACAGGCGTGAGTCCGCTTGCTTCAGCACTTGCTGTGGAACAGTGTGGATGAATGTGCTGCTTCCCCCAGCTCCAGTGGAAAGAGCTGGCATCCTCACACCATGAGTAGCGCTAGCGTGGCTAGCTGCCCTAGGAATGTGATCATCGCGTTTCTGCGCCAGGCTCCACCGCAAGGATTGCTCCATGGCATAGATGCTACCACCTCCATAAATATGAGTCCCGCTGCTGGGACACAGCTGAGCCGGAGTGCTTCCTGCTGCTACTACTGCTACTACTACTACTACTACTACTACAACGTGCCAGACGTATTGGGCGCGCGCCAATTCAATCAGGAATGCTGAAAACCTCGTCCCTGCCGAGTGAGTCGTGGTTTGCACCACACCCCGACGGTGTGCAAAAATTGCAATCTTTTTTCAAATTCGCTGCGCCTTCCACGCGTCGCTCTGTCGAAACAGCCACTTTCCATCATGCGTCAAATCGCAGTAGTGCGACGGATCGTATCCCAGAAGTCCAGCTCTCTCTCTGTACGACAAAGATGCAGAGCCTCGAAGATTGTCTTCAATCAACCAAAATTGCGCAACAGGCGACGAGCAGAAAGAAGAGTCGTGTGTGCATTGTGCGGTGCCATTCTGCCCAGAGCATTCAGTCTACGTAGCTGGTTCTTGCCGACAGAAATCTGACTCTCGCATTGAATGTCTCCTCCCACAAGACGAACATTTCTCTTCTTTGAAGAGCAGCACGCCGCCGGCTTCTTTGAAGCTGCGGCTTTCTCGAGAGTGCGAGCCTGTTTAAACGTGAAGCCAGAAACAGGGAAGGAGACTGTTGGCGTCATCTCGTCAAACCCATGTCGGGCTTGGGCCGCAGAGACGGTTTTACTGCTACTGCTTTCCTCGGTTGTGAAGTGCTGCCAATTCGCAGGGGATGGCCTTTTTCATTGGCCATGGCTGAGGTGGCCCCTGGTCTCATGGAAGTAGTGCGAGAGTCTTTGCTTCGTGCCGGCGTCCCTTGCTTAGTACCTTCATGAGAGATCATGTCGGGAGCCGTTTTGGGTCTGTGAAGTGGGCTGTTTTGCCATGTGTGCTTCCAACCCTTGCTAGCTTGCCTCTGCTGCTTTGGGGGGCGGGCCCATGGAGATTCAGGTGATGCCGGTTGCTCGCTCTGCCGCGTGTGGGGCAATGATGTTTTCGGAGCCCTGCGCCCCGTTTGTGTCTGGGGTGGAGAACGCGGGTGCCCGTCCTTTCGCCAAGGGGCGACTCTCACTCACTCGCTCACTCACTCACTCCCCCACTCACCCACTCACCCACTCACCCACCCACCCAGGCACTCACCCACCCACCCACCCGCCCAAGCACGCACGCATGCACTCACTCACTCAGTCACTCACTCACTACTATGAACGCAGCGGAAATGTCAGTCATACTACGCACAATGGATGAGTCCAGCCAACTCCAAACCGATGAATATTCCTAAACTTGAGGGATAGCTACGCGAAAAAGATTGGCTTCAGTGTTTGTCGTTTCCCCGCTGCAAAGCAGGTGCAACAGTAACTCAGCGCATGCCCTGTCCAGAATGGGAGTCCTGGGGATTCTGCTCCACGACATGCGGAGTGGGACAACGCACACGCAGTTGTGAACTCAGTTTTATTGAATCGCAGGTTCCTCATGCGGTGGTCACGGATGTATCGCAAGTTGCTGCATGCGCTTGGCTGCGACGCTGTCTGCATGTATCTCCTTTGTTTCGAGGCCGAAAGATTGTCGGCTTGCGTGGTGTCGATGGACATGGCTGTTACGAAGCACTCGGAGAGGTTCAGGTGGCATATCCTTGGTCATGTCTGGAGTCTGGAGTCATGGGAGTTCATATGAGTTCATGTCCTTTTTGTGGAACTTGGGCCAGGCCTGCTCCAGCCAGGTGGAATGCGCTGAGAGGGACTGTGCCGCAAGCTCAACCCGCCTCGGCTGCCTCAGCGCTCGTTGTGCGCATATCACCCATCGCAGTGCAAGGTATGGGGTGAATGGGCTGCCTGGAGCTACTGCTCGCGTTCTTGCGTCAGGATCTCAGAGGTGAGTGAGATGATGGGAAGTTGAGAGCGCTCTGCTGAGGATGGTGGCATTCGGTCCCGAAAGCGGCACATTCTTAAAGCCCAGACCTTACTCATGTGATACAGGAAAGCTCCGGGGTTTGCACCTTAGCTTGGAAAGTGTGCGAAGCACACCCTTGGTTCTGTGCTCCAAGTGCTGTGAATGCGGCAGGTGTTGAAGTGCACTCTCGGCCGGGAGTTAGGTTTGGAGTTTTTCTCAGAGTTTCTCACTGTTCAAAGTTCAAAATGTGTGAAGCAGACGACTCTGCCATGCCGACGATGGTCAAATGGCACATCCAAGACAAGACGCACAACAGAAAAGCAGCTACCAGCAACACAACGGCTTAGCCTTTTCGTACGAAGGCTGCGACCCGAGGTTCTCAGTTTGTTCCTAAACATGTCCCCACTCTTGGTTTGGCCTGCTATGCCCATAGTTCAGGCAGAATTGCACAAATTCAGTGTAACGTCTGAGGCATCTTGCTTCTTTTGCTTCCATGGTGTGCTTGCTTTCACATCCAGGGTGCACTCGCGCAGCTTGGTTTGCGGTTGCTATTGCCGAGCGTTTCTGAGTGGATTACCGAGCCTCTTTTAGCGCCCAATGTTGTCGCTGAAATGCTGGTGGTCCTGGTGAAAACCTGCGGCAAGCCAGCCTGCATGAAGTGTTGGGACTTTCCACAGCTGAGAGTCAGAACCTGTATCGTGGCAGCTGGGAAGCTTTGGGGCAGGACTTCCCAAAACTGCGGCACTGAATAAAAACGAACAAATCTTCCAAAAGCCAAGCACCAGATTTGGTGCCCGGGCCCAAGGAGATCCGGGCAGAAAGCAAAAGCTTCACAAATCCTCAGAACATCTCAGAACCAGCTTCTGAGAGGGCAAAAACGCAAATGCAGACGTGTTGGTCGGATAAAGAGGCAACCTCGTCCCCCCCAACCCCCACAACGCCCTCTCCAGCCCTCCATCTTTCAGTGCGCCCGACATGTTGCCTCCTTCGGTCCACCTCGGCAGGCCCCGCACACCCAAGATGCAAGATAGTGAACCGTAATTCCCGGGAGTTTCAACACGGAATCACCTAGAGTCAGCTAGACACCGAAATAATTCAGCTTTGATTAAATAACGGGACACGTGGAAACATCTGGACATGTCGGTGAACACACGGGACAGATCGTGATAAGCATGCAGGGTCCCTTTGCAGCTCAGGTTCCTTCGAAGCACGGAAGGCCGAGGGGCCGGCTGAAAGACCTTTGGGACCTTTTCGTATTCTTACGGTTTTTCGAAGGCAGTGTGATGCTGAAATCAAAGAGACCATCGAGCCCTGCAACACCCACACGTCGCCTACTTTGTCGACAGTCTCCTCCAGCAGCTCACCACGTTGCAGTTTTCTCAGGTGCAGCGCGCCAGACTGCACAAATGGATACTGGAGCCACTGGTCAGCCTTTGCCTTAACTGGGGGTACTGCTTGGTTTGGTGCAGCGCATTGCAAACTTTGCTTGCCAAAGATGTTTTGGTACCAGAGCACAGTCTGTTGGCCATTATGCCATTATCGGTCATTATGCCATTATCGGAATCTTCCGGAGGCCTTCAGCTTGAGAGGCCAGAGAGCGACCGGTAGTCAGAGACCAGGAAGGGAAGGATTCGTAAACGGAATGAACCAGTATGTGCCGTGAACGGCGTCCAGAGTCGTACGATGTGCACCCTAAAACCTCTTGACAAGGACTGGTCGCCATGTTCCGTCTCTTGCGACAGAGGAACAACTTTCCGAACGTGCGATCCCTGATTTTGGACTGCCAAATCCCTCCGAACGCATTGCCTGGTCCCTATGATGTAAGGCGACAAGTGGCCAAGTCTGCAAGTGAATGTGGCACCAGCCTCAGGCAGGTCTACGGGCGTCTAGAAAAAGAGTCTTCTGCCAGAGGCGACTTCCCAGCGGGCTTGAGCACTGAAACAAGAATCTGTGAAGTTTCTACCGCATGTGTCGCGCCCTCAGACATTGCTTGCTTCACACAGTGGTATGAGTGCAAGCGTGCTGTCAGGTTCCGAACCGTGACTGCGTTTTTGGACTGTCGCTTGGATCTGGTGTAACCTGCTGTCTTTTGCAGACGCACGGCTTTGAGCTGAGATGGAGCGCTTGGGGTCCTTGCAGCGATCACTGCGATGGCCCTGAGCTCGGAAAAAGGCAGTTAATTACATCTACAGCTAGAAGGAGCACCTCGTCTTTCCACGGATCCGACGGAAGGGTCCCAGTGAAATTCATGCACTTGAAAGCGAAGTTTGCATATTTGGCCAGCCATGTACAAATGCTGTCAAGCTATCAAGAGTTCCATGTTTTGAAAACTGAACAGCTTGCAGAAGCGAAGGAATGCAAGAGCGAGCTCGGTCCGCACGGCACTTAGCCTTCGCTGGATAGTGGAATGCCAGATTGCTGCTAGATATCGGATTATCGGATGGTCGAAGACAAACCAGGTGAAACACTTTGGTTTGGGACATGGAAGTTGGTGCAGCGGTGCAACGAAAGAGAGTCGGACTCAGTGTCAGGGAAACTGACGAGCGGGCAGAAGGGCTGGATATGCAGGTTTTTGCTGATTCAGGTTGCGTCCGTGCAATCCCAAGTTTGGCCACCATCCGCCTCCCGTCCACTGGCATGTTTTGACATATCGTCATATGCGTGAATAACAGGTATGCATCTGACCATATTCAGAGAATGCCATGCAGGGCTGTCGAAAAGATCATCCTGTTGATTGCGTTGTTGGCCAGCATTGCTCCAAGTCTGTGTTTGTGCCATAGCATGAAACTGTAAAAGGGAAACATTGAACCAAGGTGGGCGCACTGGAGCAGGCGACACTTTTCGAGGCATGCAACATTACCCTTTGCACCCGAACGTGTTCCTCAGGTGCACGGCAGTTTGTGATGGGGGCGTGCAGAGACGCACTCGCGTCGTTGTGCAGCGCCGAGCCCTCGGCCCTCGGATCTGGCAGAGAACGGCACGGACGATACGGACGGCACAGAAGCAGAAATCGATGTGGTCCTGGACAGGCGCATCTCACGGAGGGCGTGGGTGCTTGGCGGCTCTCTCGGAAGTCCACGAGTGCGTGGCCACCTCAGGAATGCATCTAAGCCCGTTGGAGTGTTCCTCGGTCGTATGCTCTGAGTTCTTATTGATGCTGAGAATCGCCACCTGTGCAGCGGTGGAAACTTGCCTGTCGATTGTGAAGTTGGGCAATGGCAAGAGTGGGGCTTGTGCGGGGAGCTAAGAAGAGAAAGGGCACATCTGCATGGTTATGCATGAAACGTTTCAGCACGGCTTGCTTGAGGTAGCAAGTGTGATGGAGAAAGATCTCGCTTTCGGACTATCCTGCGTGGCAGCCTCAAGCTAGAGCTTCGAGAATGAAGGGTTTTCCAGGCACTGACATCTGTGTTGGCTGTTCAGACTGTAAGCTGGTGTCCTGAAATTTGGCAACTAACTATGCAGCAGCTGGAGCAACGGTCTAGATATCCCCGGGATTGGACATCAACTGGTGGCTGTGTCACCCACCGCCCTCGTCATGCTGGAAACAGACTGGCTTTCGACGCTGGGCGAAACACCCGGCCGACCCTTGAGATTGCAGCGAGTCGGGCTCATGTAGAACACGGCATGAGATGCGACGACGACTGTGGCTCGCGACGCGAAGACAACATGGTAGCTGGAACAGTTAAGATGAGATACGCTGAGCGGCGGAGAGTAGGCGAAGTACATGACAGCTGCAGGTACGTGCCAATCTCAAGGCTACTCAGGGGCTAGGAAGCAGGAGTGGAGACCTGAGGCACAAGAAAAGGGGAATATCTTGCTTGCATTAATTAAGTCACTGACCAAGTTTAGGGCATCATCCCCGGCTGTTTCCTGCAGAAAACCATTGGAGAAAGCCGTGGACACTTTGCAACACTGGCAGGATATGCTTCCAATGGGGGCAGGCCGTGTGACCACATGGCTGTTCGCGAGGCTCAGCTCAGTTCAACAAATCTTTACAAGACGTTGCAAAGCTGTGCGAGGTGGGCAAATGTCCCAGGTCATGCAGCAGCTTCTTGGCGGTGGTTGGCTGGCCGTGTCTTGACACAGTAGCATTTTGCCCACGAATCTCAGGCAACTTGTACTGCACATGGGCAGGCTGGCAGGACGATGCAACTTAGACCAAAGCGTTTGAAGGTTCGTTTGAAACACTTGTCGGCACGGATCTGTTTTTCCCCTTTGCTTTCTGAATGGCTTCATTGGCGCCGAACTTGCACATGCTGTGGTGCCTCACCACAGGACTGGGGCGACTGCAGTAAAACATGTGGAAGAGGTGGGTGTGCTGCTCCACGTTGCTCTAGTTACAACCGTTGCAGCGAAACTGAGTTTGCTTGTGGGTTTGAGGAGGTAAGCGGCGCCGCCGCAGATACTTGCATCTGTCGCATGACGCCAGTGCAGAGCTCTTGCATTGGTCTTAGTCGGCGACAGTGAAAACAGGGCGCAGGACCGTGTTTCGCGTCCTCCCAGGCCTGGAGGTGCGGGTGCCCCTGGTCAAGGCGCCTGGGACAAAAGCAAATCAGCCAGAGCCGGAAAGCTAGAGCGAGCTCGCTATGAGGTGGAATCCCACCAGGACCTGGGGTGTCGAATGGAGGATATCCGACTCTGCAGGACCCGTACTCTCGCGAGGTAAGACTCGCACAGCCGATTCTGATCATGTCAGCATTGTGGCTGTGCATCGAAGAGCTGTGGTCCTGGGATGCTGCCGAGTTCCGAGTATTCTGAGTGCAGGAGCAGCTACAACCAACGACCACAAGACCAGCCCCCACAGCCCCCGCCTTCGTGAACATGCCGCCCATGGTGCACCCGGAGGCACGTAGAGAAAAGCAGCTTTGATCCTGCTTACAGAGAGCTGGCAAAGTATAGTTCATGTATTTCTTTCAAGAAAGAAGGCCCAAGCCAAGCGGCCAACAGGAAGCTGGTTCTTTTGGTGTTGATCCGCACTCATTCTCCCTTCCTGTAGCTTGCGGAAATGAAAATCGGTCCGTCAGCTTTTCGCTCTTGCAAGCAAGACCGACCGCTGGTGAGATGCAGGGCACGCGAGGTTGAGAGGGCGGTGATGCAAGCAGGTGTTATGCTGCTGGTTCGCAGGTCTCCCCACTGACGCCAGTGCCAACTTTGCCGGGCTTAACGGTCCACGCGGTCCGTAGCTTACACGCTGTGTCGTCCATGTTGGTGGGGAGGTTTGCTTCTGCCATTGCACAATGATCAGATCTCCGGTGAGTATGAAGTCATGGTCCAGAGATCGCAGGACGTGGCATGTGTATATGCCAAGATTAAGATGAAGGTGACAATGAGTGCGCCGTGTGGATCCGTGTGGAGCATCAGGAGCTGGAGTCGACTCACATGAAGGATCTTCTGCTCTCTTTCGCTGGTGGCTTTATGAGCAGGGGCCTTCGGAGGAGCAACATGGAGTCGTCATTGCTCTTGAAGCTTGAACTCGAGGCATCAGCCTCCTGATACTTGCCACGTCCGGAATGGCCAAGTCCCAAGTTCTGCGCCCGCGCCCGCGATCGTGCCCCGGACGCCCTGTCCGGTGCTCGCGCTTTCGAGGCCCGGCCTCGGCCGAGCTTTCAAAGGCGCAGCCCGCGGCACGCGGCCGATCCAGTTTCCAAGATGTCATTCTTGAAACAGTTATCCCTGGTGCTACGGTGTCTTGTCGAAACTGGAGTGGTGGCCAACGATGACTAAAATCCCGGTTGGACCTGTGATTAGAGTCGGAGATTACGGGAGTGCCTGCTAGCTTGCGTGAGGTCATTGTGGGTCCAGAGAAAGGAAGTTTGTTTTGCTTGACCATATGCACATCTCAAAACAACCTTGGTGAAATCCAAAACTTGCGGACGACAGATCAGGTGGCCACCGATGAGTGCAAACTAGGCGTAATCCTTGAACGTAATCGTGGGAAGGACCTCAGTAGTCTTTCTGGGCAAGTCTAAGTTTTCTTGAACTCCGACAGAACATGTCTTCTGCCCTGCCAGCACGGCCATGTGGGGAGAGAGGACCAGTGGTTTTGCTTTCACAGCTGAGTTAGGGCTTGGGAGCCGGTTGGAACTGGGGGTATCCACTGCATCGTCTCCACGTGGTTAATGTTCTGAAACTCATCATAACTCATCTAGAGGGCTGCGTGCGCATTAGAGAAGACCTTGCGGGCATACAAGTATCAAGTAACACACGCTGGCCGAAACGACGATCATGCGCAATGAGCATTTTTACGTTTACGATCGCATTTCGCAAACTTCCATGCTGATGACACCTTGCGGTGCTCGGTAGAACTTTGTTTTGGCGGCCGTACTTCTGCACAGCATTGCACAGCATATTGCTAGCAGATGGGGCAAGGACAAGACCACCAGGCAGTTTCCATGTGTTCAGCGCAGCCGCAGGCCGGTCAATGACGGGGCGATGTCTGCTTGAGCTCTACACTCGTCGCGGTTCCAACCGTGTTCTGTTTTGCATTGAGACTCCACAGCGCTGTGTTCACGATTCCTGCCAGATTCGACACTCTGACCCAGTTTCACCCAGAGAGCTAGCTTCTGGACTAAGTCACATCGAGCTGAAGCAGATCAAGAGAAGGATTGCCCGGGCGTGGAATATTAGATCGGCCATTGGGAATCTGTTGTGATCTGAATTGGCGTAGTTGCCCCCGGCCAAAGTGCGCGCAAGGCGCCAATGATGCGACCTGCGCAGTGAGGCAAAGCCAGCGTCAGCTCTAAGCTGCCGTGGGCAGAAAATGTGGTGTGGGAGAGATGGCCTTTTCATGCATTTGCCGATGTTCGCTTCGGCAGCTTGGCAGACTACGAGACAGCTTTGCCGGTGCTGTTTACGAGTTCGCAGCACCCAACAGTCATAGGCTCGATTCATTCGACATGTCATGCCTGGTGCTCAGCAGCGAGGGTCCAAGGCCCTTTCAAAGCCCAGAGCATCGATCAGCCATACCGTTGGTAGCCTCGGCCGGTTGGTTGCTCTCCCGTCCCACGGATGGTGATGGCTTCGCCGAGGACGGTACCTGCCTTGCTGTCATGCTGCATCATGCTGCACCTGTCTCCGCTGCATTGCCTTTATCTCTGAGCCGTTGTTGTCGCTGCCGCGCTTGCGCCTCAAGCTTTTTCCGATCTTTCTGTGCTCCCCTCGTTTGCCGTCTTTGCGGTAGCCCAGCGTGCTCCGGATCCGTCCGTTCACTCGCTTTGGCGCGGAGCTGCTGACCTACGACGACGCCGGTCTGGTCACCACGTTCCGCGATGCCCCGTCCAAAAAGCTCATGCGCACGTGCGAGCTCGTTGGCAGCCCACTCGCCGACCAATTGGGTTTACATTTACAGCCGCTTCGCCTATCCGAACCGGCGATGACTGACCCAATGCAAGGTGATATCGAGCCTACCCCGCCCGACGAGCCCGTCTCTTGTGATCTGTCGGGTGCCGCTACGACCAACTTGCTCGACCTGGACAGCGGCAACCCCGTCCGGGCGGCGGGCCGGCAACGATCGCGCAGGCGGACTCTTCGTACATGCGGTTCTTAAGCTTGCCGGCAGCGGTCCTTGCGACTCCACCGTCGCCCAGGAAAAAATGTCTCCTTAAGCCCGGAGCGCCGAGGCGACCGGTTCTTGGTGCCATAAATCCGCGCCGACACCCGAATGCCTAGAGCCGAGGCGGCAGCGAGAACCGGTTCTTGCACGATAGCGAAGGCCAAACATGCCAGTCAGGAATCGCAGGGCATTTGGGCGTCTGCGTCGACACCGCTGCTGCCATCAACGAGGTCGGTGGCAAGGGTGCAGGGCCCACTCGGGGTCCACATACGTTGCTGTTCGGGCGGACTAGTCCGATTCCTTAAAGTCAAGTTGGTGGCGCACAAAAAGAGCGGACAGAGGCACCCCGTCTGTTTGCACGGATTCTTGAAAGTCCGCAGTCTGTGAAGCAAACTCGGTAGAGCGGAAGCCAGAACCGGTAAGCTTCCTTTGTGGCGGTCGGACCAAAGATGATCGAGCCGCACATGCTTGACCCGAACAGGGGAACCGCCCCAAAAGAAACTTCAAGCAACGGTCCGGACACAGAGGCTCAAGGAGCCCAAGTGGCCTCCAAACGCCTCCGGTGATGGCGAAAGTCGAAGCCTCGGACGGTCGGAAAGAAGAGACCACTCCACGGGGAAGCATTCATTTGGCTGAAGACCAAAGGCCGAGTCGGAACCACCACTTAGGCCATCGGCAATGTTTTTAGAAGTACCGGACACATGGTCAGCATGGACGGAAAGACGACACCGTTCCTGATACTGGATAGGCCAGGCCTTTCCACGAAGCCGACTCTGAAACGAAGCGAGTTATCGGAGCGAAAGGTGGCATGACAAGGAAGGTGCCCCTTGCTTGGGAACGAGTGGAGCAGACAGCAACGCCCATTGAGCAGCAAGCTCCAGGTGCCAATGAAAGACTGAACACAACAGTCGCGCGGGAGCCAGGCAAACAAAGCACAGCAAAGCTCGGCACGGCTGAGATGGCACTGGAAAAACAGCAGGCGTGAGTCCGGAAGACGGACGAAGCCTCCCATCCGAGCTGACGTTTCATCAGCACAGGCGTCAGCGAAAGCGGCGCAGCAGTGAAGCTATGGCGGCAGGGGCAGTGAGCGAATGTCGCAACCGGCAGACGTTAAGTCCAACCACATCCTCAGCGCTTCCTTGGAGGTGTCGGAGAGACGGACGATGGGACGACGCGTGTCAAGTCTCATGGCGTTGCCAGAGGAATCTGGTCGACGAGTAGCAACTTGGACCCAAGCAAAGGAGCCGAGATGCCAATGAGTCGGACGATGATAAGACTGGCATCCACAGATGAGCGTAGGCGTTCCACCACTTCCGGCATAAAGTGGAGCGAGGGACGGACGGAACACTTCAACAGGGAGGATAACCAAAGCAGCTGCCTTGTGGCACGCTCGAAATCCGGCACCGAACACTCACGGCAAGCCAAAACAGAACGCAGGAGAACCGTCACTTGGCAGGCCGAGGCGGACGGAGAAGCAGTCGAGAGAAAGAATGTCGTCAACATAGATATGGCTGGAATGACGCACGCGGACCAGACGCTTGAGCAACCAGACGAGATCCGTGGAACGGCTGCGGAGTTCCGCATCTCTGCCAGGGATTTCGGCAATCCAACCGTCGGACTTCGTACGCGAGACATTTATCTGCTTGTCAATCGCGGATTTCCAAGTGGATTCGCATGAACCAGAGGCAAAGGATTTGCGCTGGGGCGACGGAAGGTGCATGACCTTGCAGTGCGGAATCTGAGAGCCAACACCAAAGCAAAACACCTTGCCGGAGCAGGTGACAACAGTCTGGGTTGGGTTTGGGAGAAATCAGAGCGCCAGAGGTTGAGCCGAAAAGGCTGACCTGGAAGGACCCTGAGGAGAGATTGCCAGTGGCATCGGAAGCAGCATGCAAGAATGCGCGGAGATCGGAGAGGAAAGGCTCAAACTCTTCGGGCGTGGCTGGATCGGACTTGGATCCAGAAAGCAAGCGGGCGGTGCGCAATGACAGCGTGAAGTCCAGAGTCAAGCAGCCGCGATGCCCAGGCCTTTTGCAAAGAAAGGGAGTCGTTTCACTGCAGCGACCCGCGCCGTCCTCCACACGACCAGTGGGCGGAGCCCAACAAGCAGCGGAAGGAAGGACACAAGTCCAGGACCGAAGGGACGGAGACACCTCATGTTTGTCCAAGAAAGGGGCAGCAATCTTCGCAAGCGACGGGGCCAATGAATCCGGACAATCAGCAGACCGACGACGGGATAGCGCCGTATGAAGTCCAACGGATGAGAACAGACGCAACCGAATCGGAAAAAATGACCAGGACCTGTGGGCCGGAGCACTGTGTGCACAAGCTGCGATTGGGGCATGAGTGCGGCACCTGACTTTCAAGCCAGATGAGACCCCCAGTGTTGCCGGGGTGTTGGAGGGGACGAGGACCTGCAGCACGGCAGAAAGCAGCACAAGGTGGAACCACAGACGTTTCAGGCTTGCAAAAGTGTCGGCATCGAGAAGGTCCATGCGCTCAGACAACAAGGTGGATCCGGATCCTGAGGCGGATTCGCGGCGGCATGGCTCGGAGGCGAAGGCCAGTCGGAGGCAAGCCCAAAACGGGCACACAGCAGGAACCTGCGCCTCTGCAGTGCTAGCGCAGCTGGATCGTCTTTGCGGAGCGGCCTGATGCTGGCTGTCCACACGGTTTACCGGAAGGGGCACCGGACAGCCGTGGCCGTGGAAGTACTTGCAGTTGGCATTCTTGCACTTGCCAATCGCAAACTTCATACACACGTCCTTGTTATCGATCTCCCGGCATCACGAAAATTCGAAACCTGGGATGGGTCCAGGCTTGGACGGAGCCGCCTTAGTTTTGGCACTCCAGTCTTAGCTTTGCCTTTGGGAACGGGCGGGTGGGGAGTGCGCGGCACCTACGGAACACGCAGTGGCTTCCGACGCGGCTGCAAAACGGAGGACATGTCATGCCTGCAGAAGCCGAAGCTCGCCCAGAAACTTCGACAAAAAGGTTTTGGTGCAAGCACATCGCCCTGAGTGAGCTTCATTTGCGAATGGGAGACGGCGGCTGGCCCGAGGATGCCACCGACGTGGCAGCTGCAGAACCCGGCGAAACAAGCAAGCAAGCCTCCTGCAGCACACGACGCAAGGCTGAGGCCGCCGCCACAGTGGGGCGGTGGAGATTGCTTTCGAGATCCGTCTCCCAGGTCGTCATGCTGGGCGGCTGAAAGGCCGGGCCAAAGCCCACTATGGCGCTATGGTGTGGTTGCAGTGGTCTAGATACTCGCGGCCTGGAAGCCATTCTGCCGGCACCGCCTCCGCCACTCCCTGAGAGGACTGGCAGCGGTATGCATACAAACACTGTAACGTTGCTTGTGCCAGCACTGCCGTGCCCTCTCTTTGGTGCCGAGCGAAGGACCCCAGCTTGTGGCCGGCCCCGTCCTCTTGTTGTCAAAAGCTCCGCCGATGTGTCAGCAGCACAAGCTGCTAATGGTTGTGACTCATGAGTGAGCCACTCACAGTGCTACCGACTATGGCGATCTTCCGCGCTATCTGAAAACATACCTGGGCTTCCCGCACGCGATTGACCCACGGGACGGCGCTGCCCGACCTTGTGCAGCCTTAGCTGAACTTGGCTGCGCCGCGGCGGCAGGAGTCCCTGTGTACGGCCCCGCCATTGGCCGGGCTGAAGATTGATTATACTATTATACCCTTTTGCTTGATAGCCTCGCACGGCCGTGCAGCTTTCGTCCAGCCTCGCGTGAGGCCGCCCAAAGCGCTTTTGAGCTTCTTTTCCGTCGCTCTGTGGGATAAGGTGGTAGTTTGCCGCGGAACCCAGAGTCTTCGCTTCTCCCCGCTTGTCCCGATGCGTCTCGGCTGGTGGGTTGGGGCTTTCTCCTGTGTCTTGTCTCTGCTTGTCCCCGTTGTCTGTGGTTCGGGTGGCCGTGGAGCAGGAGAACCTGTTTTGCCGAGGGGCCTATGCAGTTCTGCATGATACTTGCTTGTCTATACCCCGAAGTGTTGTGCGAGCTGAACGGTCATGCCTCCGAATGCAGGTCTCTGGCCACTCGGCGGTCCTTGCCTCGGGGGTGGAAGATTCCTTGCATACACCCACAGAGATGAGGCCTGCTGAGTCCCATCTGGCTCAAGATCCAATGGTGAAATGAACTAGCCATCAGCCAACCACATCTGGGCATGCGTTGAATTGTCGGATTCAACCGCAACTTTGCAAGTACGAACGCAGCACAGGAGTCGGTGATTTGACACATGTTGACGGAACATCCCAGCCCGTTGATTTCTGTAGAAGCTTAATCACCTCGGTCGGCCCGGCCCACAGCCTGGCCAAAGCATGCCAGGCTCGCCGTCCAAGCGTCCAAGTCTGTTTTCGTTCTTGCGTGATGTGGCTTGGTAGGCCGAATACCGGCCATAAGCCTCCAGCCAGAGGCTCGTGTCCATGCTTGCTTCTTTTCGAGTACATTGAATTGGGCCAGAGTGACTCTACATGAGCAAGTGGTATTGCGGTGGCCCCGGCAGGTACTACTGATTGCTGGCTTGCGGGTTCTTAAACTTCGCATTTCAGCCACCCACAGTCTTCATATCTTATCCACCATCGCTGTTGCCACTGGCTTTTGAGAGCGTTCTACACGAAAGAGCAGAAGCCGATCGAAGCCGTACCCACATGAAAAGGTTTGCTCGCCCCAAGAAGGTTTCATGGAAGTAGGAGATTTGAATTTGCGCTTCATCGCGCACGCAGGAGCTGCTGGCTTGGAGATGCGAGAAGTCTCGAGGGACCCCGCTGGTCCATTCAGCCGCCTGGCCGTAGTAATTTTTTCAGTTGGCCTCCCAGGGCAAGCAAAGTGTGTCAACACTGCAGGCGGCAGTCTTCACATCGTTCCAAAGTGTTCGTGTCTAAGCATGCTTTTCGTGCGTTGCTGCTCTCGGTTGTTACCTAAAAACCGCTGAGGCCGATGGGCACTGTGAGGAAGGTTTCAGATGCGTGTCTCGAATCTCGAAGTTTGGTCGCTGCCTCAATGCTGTCAGACCCCCCCGCCCCCCCGCCTCGGATTACGGCATGTCTCGACAGGTACAGGACATTGGGGTCAGATAGATCCAGGAAAAGAGAAGATTGCATGGGCCTCGCGATCTGTTCTTCATGAACCAGGTCCCGTGACTTTGCGATTCCGAGGCTGAGGAGGCAGACTCGACCCCTGTTTACGAATGGGGTTGCCCCTTCCAGGGAGCCCATGTCTCGGCGTGGCGGCTTGGCGCGTCTTCCGTATTGGTGCCAGTCTTTGACAAGGAGTGGGTGGAAAACAGATACGAAAGTGGCCCTGGAGACGACCAGCCTTCTCCCCAGCCGACCTGCCGGGATCTGCAGGGCCGGCAGAGCAGAGGAAGTTTCATGGCAGGTGCACAGACGAAGGTGATTGCATTTGCATCGCCCGTGGTTCTCCAAACATGCCGGGAGCCTCAGAAGACTGAGCTGCAGAAAACTTGGGAGAGTGTCATTGTCAGCATTGGCTCGACAAGTGAGGCATACAGAGCTCGAAGGTGGCCATGAGAAGGTCATCGGGCGATTTGAAACAGAGTCCGGCAAAGCCAATCTGGGTCACGAGCCCCAGCTGATCAACGTGAGCTCCTGAGATCAGCCCTTCTGTTGGTGGCCTCTCTAAGATTAGCTCGTTCGACTCCAGTTCTGTAGTCTGTTTTTCAAGCACGGTGCAGCACGATCTGCTTCTCATTGAAGAGCCGCTCGGTCTCCACGTCTAAATCTGCAGGGTTCCAACAGCTAGTTTGCACGACTTTGCACGAAAATTTGCTTGGGGTGCTTGTCGGGTAGATCTTTTGACCAGACACCGTTTCTCACCGGTGCGGATTTCTCAAGCTCCCTTTCTCCACAGAAGTGATCTTGACCGAAGGTGATTCCGCACTACTTCATGCGAACGAAGGACGGCGCGCCGTCCTGACCCCAGAGCGTACTCACAAGAGTGCTCTGCATTCCAAGATTGTCAAGGTTTGATATCGAAAATCCACATTCCGGCCTCGGTGTCGTGAAAGAGTTCGATAGGGAAGAGTGGCTGCTCAAGTACAAGGACTGCCCAGAGACAGTCCTGTCAAGATGTCCGTGCAAAATCCGGAAACAAGGAGGAAGCACCAAAGATTCAAGGTGCTCTTGACAAGCTTCGCGCATGACACCCGGTTGTGGATGGTGCCTCTGGGCAGAAGGGTCCTCCTTCCTAGGCAGCCATCGATGCAGAGTACCGCAGCAAGGCCGGAGCCGCGAGGCCATAGGCCGTAGGAATCCCCCGTTGGTGCTTCTTAGTCTTCAGGTGCAGGATGGAGCGCCCTTCGTCTGCGATGGCGCTCAGCCTCCAGGAGAAGAGCCATCCCTGACGAAAGCCAGGGCCCTGCTCTAGAGACGACTCAGACACAGTGACACTCTATCCAGAGGCTCTAGACACTTTGTTTGCTTGGGCCCTTTGCCTGAGGCTGAGACACAGCTGGGCCTTATGCGGGTGCGCCGCTTCCAAGTCCTTGCTTCTGACTGCGTTGGCGGCTCAGGACCCCAAGATGCTTGTGTGATCCCACTCGCAAGTCACAAGCTGAAAGGTCAACATGCAGGACACAGCTGCAAAACTCGCTGGTAGACCAGAGGAGGCACGGGGCGGGGAGGCTAGCAGGCCACGCCAAAGATCCAAAGGAGGGCTGGTACTGGCGCAATCGATGAGCGTAGCAATCTCCTTGAATTGCTGCATCTGCGATCGGATGACGGACAGCGACTCTGTCCGAGCTCGTGTCGAAAAATATTAGATTTGCTCGGGGCGAGCTTTTAGATCGGCTCGGGCTTTACGGTGACCCACAACGGCGCACTAAACTGAGGGCTGTCTTGGGCAAAAGCCAGTACACCCGGGTTTTGTGAGCGCAGCACTCATGGCATCCTCTGTTACCGGGCACGGTTTGATCTTTTGGAGCAATGTGTCAGCCCCTGTGTACAGCCCTGAATCCTGCTAGATCCCTTTCAGTGGAGCTCACGAGATTTTTGATGGTGGGGTGTCTCACAGATGTCTCGTTGTCCATTCAACCTCGCACCATTTGCAGCCGGAAGGAGTCCTTCGCTCCGTCTGGCAAGACAGAGGGCGGTGATGAGCTGAAATGCTACAGGAAGAAGGAGCAAATGCGCAGGTGTCCACTATGCTTGCATTCGCTAGCCTCCATGCTAGCTGCGGCCGCCATGGAAGTTGAATCGGATTGAGCCTAGGTTTCTTCGGAAAGACTATATCATGTCCATAATGTGCATATCATGTGATCGAATTTCCGGGCCTATCCCGGAAGGCCCAGCAAGCATACAGCTTACGTGCTGGCACTAGGAGCGCCATCACGTATGCCGTATGCTGGGCCTCGTTGCATTGCAGGATTCTGTCGAATGCCAGCAGCTGAACTGCTACCGGGGCTTCGAGGACCAGGGCTTCCTAGATCGGTTCCCAGGCTGCGACAGCGAGACCGAGACGGCACATATCGCTTCGCGGATCTTCGCGGCTTCCCCGCGTCGAATCACAAGGTTGCAACTCTACAAGTCGCAGCTCGACTCCTGCAGCCCAGAGGAGGCGCATCTAGGGCAGGGCATGGCAGGGCTTCGCTTTTGTCCTACGTGTCGCTGTCAGGATACCAAGACCGAAATGGAACCAGCGGCTGGTAACGGTGGCAAAGCTCCGAAGACGGAAACGAGTGCTGCGCCAACACCGAAAGAAGGAGATCTGAAGGATAAGGACATGAAGGAGGTGGAGAAGGAGGTCGACAACGAAGCGCAAGCAGAAGCTGCAAAAGAGTCGACGGCAGAAGTTGCCGAAGGACATGCGGTTTTCGCTTTCTCAACCCAAGTCGGAAATGCTGGTCCTGTAGGAAAACAGCAGTCAGCTCAATCTGCACTGCTGGGAGCACTGCGCTTGGTACGGGTGGATGTGGGAAAGCTACCTTCCCCGACGGTTGTCAAGTTGTACTTGGCAAGGCTGTCTTCCGCCCCCTTGCTTGCTCTCAGAAGGCAGGGGCTGCTTCTGAACATCTTCGCAGAAGCTCGAAGCTCGCCTTCTCTGACTCTCTGACAGGCTGAAAGCAGATCTCGACGTGCCGACTTCTTGTGATTCTTATGCGCACCATGTCGCGCAAGTAACATGCGGTTTGTGTTTGGCAAAGAACCACCTCGACCAGCTCTGTTGAGACTGGACGCTTTGCCAGAGGTCGATTTTCTCTGGTTACGTCCAGTTCTCACGTGCAGGCTTGCGAGCCTGGCTGTCAGCATTGACTGTTTTTGGACCCCTGGTGCCAAAAAAAGCCTGCGAGAGACGCGCCAGTCCGTTCAACTGTAAACACAATCACGTAGAGAAACCTCCTCTCCGAAGATTCGCCGTGCCCACTGCAAACCACGTGCTCGGAGTTATTCAGTCATTTGGCACAGCCGCTGAGGTTTCCGGCCTTTGTTTAGCATCACCGGCAGACCATGGCAGAACTCCCGAGGCACACTGCGGTTGTCTATTGCAGCAAACGCCCTTATTCGACATGCGTGATGTGGACTATGAAGGGATGTTCCAGTCAGTTTGAAATTGGACCAGGGGTGAGCTTCAGAGCTGCTGGTAGAGATTTACTCTGCAGGGTTATGCCTTAGAACCAGTTGGTGCTCGTTGTTGATATCGTCCCAAGATTCAAGATCCCGTCAGGTTGAACGTCGGCCTCAGCAATTCTGCGCAGATGGTATCTTACTGCAGCAGCTTCAGCAAGACAGAGTTTCGCAGGGGTCACGAAGCTAGGTCCTGCTTGCGACACGACCCTGGGCTGATATGTTGCAGCGTGCATGCTTGCTTGTGCCAGCTCCAGTCACCAGCACAGGTGTGCGAACATGACCGTGCTGTTGCAGCCTGACTTGGCAGTCATCGCTATGCTGTTCTGGCTCAGTCAGCAAGTGACGGAGATGAGACCATGCGAAGAAGGAGCTGTTGCAGAATCAGGGCCATGCGAGTGCGGAAACCTGTCCGTGAATTGCGGAGACGCAAAACGGACGTTCTTCCCCTTTCGAAAGCAGTTCGAAGATTTCATTCAGATTTTTCGCGAGCCGATTTTTCGACTGATCTTCGCCATGGCGGAAGCAGGAATGGCCCGTGTCACCGGCTTGAACAAGGCGTGAGCCTTCGGATCTTCTGCACGATCTCAGAAACCGTGCTACGTCTACACAATGCCTACTATTCTTTACTGGGTAAAACGTCAGAGATTTCAGACGTTTTTGAGTCAGACGCATGTCGTAATCGACACGGCGACATAGCAGATTCCGACGATGTGGTTCCTGCATCTTGTGCAGTACAAGCTTGTCTTCCTCGGGGAACAAGCTGTTGGCAAGACTTCCGCCCGGCCCTCGGCATAACCTTGTGATCTCACTTGGCAGTTTTGGCATCCCTTCTGAAGAAGATCTTAAGTGCATACGTCGTGCATCAGGTGATTACCCGTTTCATGTATGATACTTTTGACAACAACTACCAGGCTCGTTTAATTCGGCAGGTAGCAGGTGCATGCCGCTCAAACGACATTGCTTTTTCCATCGTGGTCCGCTTTGTGATGTGCATCTCAAATGAGAGTGCGCGGCAGATACTCGGATTGTCGTTTTGGAGGCAACGATTGGCATCGATTTTTTGAGCAAGACCATGTATTTGGAGGCAGTCCATGGCTGTTTCGGCGAATGAGTCTGTTGGCATCGTGAGGGCCGCGAGCTGCAGGATCGAACAGTCCGGTTGCAGCTGTGGGACACGGCGGGCCAGGCACAGGGCAAGAGACGGAGTGTTAACGGTTAACGCTTTGCCAGTGCCTGACTTGAAGGAACGCTTTCGCAGCTTGATTCCCAGCTACATCCGCGATTCTTCAGGTGCCATTGTCGTGCCGACCCCAACGTGTCAGAAATTGCTACTTGCTGATCGGTGAATGGTTTTGGAGTCATCGCACGATGCTTGAAATCAAGGTCTACGATATCACAAATCGCGCTTCATTCCTCAACACCTCCAAGTGGATTGAGGAAGGGTATGGCCTCTTTGGAGTATTTTCCAATATAGCCAGTCTCGAGCGTGCAGGATGTCCGAAGCGAGAGGGGGAACGATGTCGTCATCATTCTTGTTGGCAACAAGACATGGCCTCAGCTATTGAGAAAGCAGTCGGAGTATTGCTACAAGTTGGGCCGGGTGTCGAAGGACTGACTTGGCAGACCGACGGCAAGTCTCCACAGAAGAGGGCGAGGAAAAGGCCAAGGCACAAAGTTTCGTGGGCAAAGCTTGTCTGCAAAGTTGAGCCGAGCGGTTCGAGGAAAATGGCGTCATGTTCATCGAGACAAGCGCAAAGGCAGGTCCGGTCGCAGTGAACAGCACCCAGACATATACAGAGAGACACGGCAGACAGATCCAAACCCAGTCCGAGAGTGAGAGACAGACGCCGGCACACAGAGAATTAGTAACCCTAGCGGATGTTTACATGATGCCGTATGAGGGCACAGAGGTTGTAAAAACTCGTGTCTCGTTGAGCATGTTTTTTTCGCTAAGGGCTCCGCAAACAGCCTGCCATACCCTGTGTCAATGATCCCGCTTCTCCAGAGCCTCACACATGGAATCGATGAAAGATCTTCATAAGAGCTCAAGACCACCCTGCCTCCCGTGATACACAAATCGCCAACATGGTAGTTCTGGATATTCATCACATCACGGTAAGCAATTCGCATTGTGCTCGCAAAGTGGGTTTCCAAACTGCGCATCAGCCGATCAGATGATCGGCTGATCGGCTGGTTGGGTGGTCGGGTTTAGGGTTAAGTTAAGGGTTAGGGTTCAGGGGTTTAGGGGTTCAGGGGTTTAGGGGTTTAGGGTTTAGGATTTAGGTATTAGGGTCTAGGGGTTTAATTCTAATGCTACGCAGCCCGCCTCGGCCGCCGGCTGCAGTAGGGCCAGCAGGGTGGCCTGGCCGACGACGCGCCTTTCAAGTTTGCGACCTATCAGTTTTCGACGGGAGGGCAT
>BGNK01003486.1:41156-66156 GCA_003297005.1 Symbiodinium sp. clade A Y106 | reverse complement strand
ACAAAGGACACCCAGCAAGACGAAGACACGGAACGGAAGAGAGGGAGAGGGAAAGCTAGAGCGAGAAAGAGAAACACAGAGAGAGAGAGAGAGAGAGAGAGGGGGAGAGGGAGAGGGAGAGGGAGAGCCGGAGAGCCGGAGAGGTAGAGGGAGAGGGACAGAAGCAGAGAGAGACAGGGAGAGAAGTGAGAACACAGACAAAGAGAAAGCCAGACAGAGGAAGACAAAGGAACAGAGGAAGACGAAGACACGGAACGGAAGAGTGGCANGACAGAGAGACAGAGAGACAGAGAGACAGAGAGACAGAGAGACAGAGAGACAGAGAGACAGAGAGACAGAGAGACAGAGAGACAGAGAGACGGAGACAAAACCAAACGGAGACGGAGACGGAAACAAGGACAGAGACAGAGAGAGCAAGGCACTGAGACAGAGGCAAAGACAACGAGAAAAAAAGAGAGTCCGAGAGAGACAGACACGGGGAGAGAAAGAGAGAGAGAGAGAGAGACAAAGAGAAAAAAAAGAGAGAGAGAGGGAGGAGAGGGAGACAGACATACAGACGAACAGACACAGAGAGAGGAACAAAGAAAGAGCAAGAGAGCAAGAACGAGCGAGAGAGAGAGAGAGAGGGAGAGAGAGAGAGAGAGAGTGGGAGAGAGAGAGAGAGAGCGAGAGCGAGAGCGAGAGAGAGAGAGAGAGAGACGGAGAGAAAAGAGAGGGAAGAGGAAGAAAGAGCGAGAGAGAGAGGGCGAGCGAGAGAGAAAGAGAAAGAGAGCAAGAGAGGTAGTCCGGCACGCCCGCAGGCGGCGGTGCACGCCCGCAGGCGGCAAAGCACGCCCGTAGGCGGCTGAAGCACGCCCGTAGGCGGCTAAGCATGCCCGCAGGCGGCTGCAGCACGCCCGTAGGCGGCCAAGCATGCCCGCAGGCGGCTGTGCGCGCCCGTAGGCGGCAAGCTCTTCCTAGCTGCCTTCAGGCTGCAAAGCGCAGCTGTGCGCGAAGCTTGCGCTGTCGCTGCAAGCCTCTGCGCGCCCCTACACCCAAACCCGCACGACCCGACTCCCAAGGAGCTGGTAGATGAATGCTGAAACACCGCGCGCTGCGTGATGACTAGCTATACATATATATATACATATATACATATATACATATACACATATATACATGTATTACATATATACATATATACATATATACATATATACATATATACATATATACATATGTACATATGTACATATACACATATACACATATACACATATATACATATACACATATATACATATATACATATATACATATATACATATATACATATATACATATATACATATATACATATATACATATATACATANATATATACATATACACATATACACATATACACATATACACATATATACATATATACATATATACATATATACATATATACATATATACATATATACATATATACATATATACATCGATTGAGAAAGCACAGTGTTGCCTTCGACTACGTGTTCTGTTGAAATGTGAGATTGATTTCAGTAGTCCTTGAGAGATACAGGATCCGGACCTCACGTCGAACCTGAATGAGTTGACTGACACGTTCTCTCGAAGTCTGAGTTTGTTTTCGGTAGTCTTTGAGAGATACAGAGTCCGGACCTTGCGGAAAAGCTGGTTTGACACGGTATTTACGATACACAACGAGGGTCGGTGAACCTGAGTTTTACTTCGTGCTTTTTAGGTCCCCTAATCAGGGGAGGTTGTTTCCCCCCCACAGGCTGGCCCCACCCCCAAGCATAACGACGTCTCTGTTCCGAGAAAATATTATGCATGGCCCAACCTTGATGACATCCATACCGGGTTTTCGCCCACCGAGTAAAAACAGCTCTTTGGAGCCCCTGGGGCTGCATCGTACATTCAAATGTACAGACCCCGCAAATGCATTATCTATACGGTAAGGAAGTGTGAAGTAAAAAATTAGCACCGCAGTCATCTATACTGTTTTGCCTGCTTGATACTTGTTCTCCAGAAATCTGCATCTCCTGCCACAGCGCCCGACACCAATGCGATTCGCTCCATCAGTGTTTTACTGGTCGCGCGGTTGAACGCCTACGGCCTCCGCCTTGTCGTCAAAACGGCGGGACCATTGAAAGGCCTTAAAAAAAACCTGATCACCACTACGGAAAATATGCTTGAAGCTCACGAAGGGGTAGTGAGTCCCGTCATGGAACACCCATCCCTCACCTCGGTACAAGCATCAGCTGCAGCCGAGAATGCTTTGCGGAATTTGCTTACTTGTACAATGTGCTTTTTAGCCCAGGGTCCGATCGGTTTCCGCACGTTTTCATCGTAGTCTCGATGCTTCTTGAAAGCCATCACTTCCCCGGTGAACAGCTCGGTCCTCGGATTTGCGAATTTGGCTTCTGAGCCGCTTACAGTTACCAAGACAGCACGGTGTCCTCAGGCCGTGCGAACCAAGATGCCCCTTTGTCTTGGCGATGGCAGGGTCTACACTTGCTCCGGCGCCTTTGCCACCTGGCAACCTCACGAGCATCCGCAGCCAGCCCCGTGACAAAGAACGGAGACACTTCCTGCTGCTTCCGGACGTTGACAGAGGCGGGCCGAAGTACTTGCTGGCACTGCCCGACCTCTGCTGAATTGATATCGACGAACGTGTTTTTGGCGGTGTTGTCCTACTTGTAACAGACAAGGGACGCCGCAGAGGACGCAGGCGTGGCCTGCACGGAGCTCTCATAGGTCCTTACATGACCCAGAACAAGCAGGACCTATGTTAGATGTTCTGCTGACTCCACCTCACCACGGAAAAGTATGCTCGTCGCAGTTCGGAACGGCTAATCGCTCAGGCTGAGACAAGCATTCTCACAGTGGCACTAGGCAAGTTGCTGTCGCTCCTCGGCCTTCGCATGCCATGACCTCGTTGTCAGCAGCATAGTGGGACGAGGCAAACTTCAACACAAAACGCGTCTCGCCGAGAAACGTCTCCGTCTCTTCTTCTGTACCCCATTGCCACCTCAACACAACACGAAACCAGCAGGTTTCTCTGGCCCCAACTTAAAACTGTCCTCAGCACATCTGCACGCCCAGCTACGACTCCTGCCACCCCGTCCAATCACTGTCCAGCCATGGCCGCCTGAGCAGCGCTACTCACACTGCCCATAACATGTTACCGCAATTTACAGCAGTCTCGTCGCTGCCGTGAACTCACCCGCGGGGCTGTCGTTCGTGGCCCCGACCCAAACCTTTCCTGATACCATCTGCGCTCCGAGCTGCGACTCCTGCCACCCCGACCAGCCGCTTTCCTGCCACTGCCACCTGAGCACGCCTACTCACACTGCTCAGAACATGTACACATGTTAGCTACGTCTTCTTGTTGGGTCACACTGTCATCCGCAAAGCTGCATGATTTCAGGTTGCTTTTCCCATCTGGCTGTGTGCAGAACAATTACACGAGGCAGCTTGCCTGGCGTCAAGTAGCTCGGCCCCGTCGGTCTTTGAATTAGACCATTGCGACTGCCGCCTCAAATGCCACACAACCCAAACGAGCGCCCTCGAACACGGGTCTGCGCTTTACGCGGCGTCTTGCCGCTCGGAGAAGGTTTACGGCTTGCTACGCATTGTGACAGAGTAACTATCCTTGCCATTAGCAACAGCATTGCACTTTGCAGGAAGGACTCTGGTGGTCGTGTTCGTCTGCCTTTCGCTTCCTTAGATTTTCATCCACAACTGCTGGAAGTGCCGTGCTTCCTGCCAGAACCAAGCCCCGAATCAGTCGAACCCATTGGAAGAAATCGGATCGCGCTATGACAGCTATGAATTTTTTCCATGTGGCTGCTGCAGCGTTTGCGGGGACCTCGCGAAATTCACTTGTTGGCCACTGGCATGCTAATTATTGGAAAGGACGACTCTAAACCAAAGGAAAGCTCCGGGGCAAGAAGCTTGTGCCGCTGGCTGCCGCTGCGGCCACTGCGCGCTAGCTTGGGGGCCATGGCCAACAACAGCGAACTTCGTTTTCTTTTCTACGGTTTGCTTTTTTGTTCCTGCTCCCTCTCCTGCTGTTTTTGTAGGCTCCTCGTTGCTAAATGTTTGTTTTTGTTGTTGGTTGTTGTGTAGTCGTTTGCAGTATCAGGTTGTTTCAGAGCTGAGCTTGATTCAGATGCGGGACAACAAGGGAGCTGTCATTACTGCGACAGCTTCAGTATTGTAGCGAAAGATAAATTGCGAATACCACGACCGCTGCAGTCTTGCAAAAAAGGGCAAAACTGCAGGTACTGTGACCGCTTCAGCGTTGCAGAGACAGAGAACTTGCAAGTACTCTGATCCCTTCAGCATTGCAAAACGAGAGAAAGTGCAGGTACTGCGTTCAATATTGCGGGATGACAGAAACTGCAACTACTACGACCGCTCCAGAATCCTGATGGAGTCCTAACAAAAAACGTTCTTCCGCATTATAAACGCCCCGTCAATTATTAACTCGTCCCGGGGACGGCCTTCTGCTGGTGCGTGCAAAGGCCGGAAGAAGAATAGCAAATTTTAGAGCCGAGCCCTTCAATGGGAAAGTTTTGGATTCAACAAATTTTTCATATCAAAAAAACTCTAGTTTGTATATATTGCCTTCGGAAAACAATTCTCTCAGTAGTCAAAGAAATAAACCCCTATATCTATTCTCTCCATGTTTTAACCAGTACATCTCTAACTTCCTCAATATTTTCGTGGGATAATCTCCGACTTGCCTGCAATTTTTTTATGAGCAAGAGGGTAATTGGGGGGCACAGAATTTTTGGTAGCAAAAAACTCTGGTTTGTATATATTGCCTTCGGAAAACAATTCTCTCAGTATTTCGTCAAGGAAATACACCCCTATATCTATTCTCTCCATGTTTTAACCAGTACATCTCTACTTCCTCTATATTTTCGTGGGATAATCTCCGACTGCCTGCAATTTTTTAGGAGCAAGAGAGTAATTGGGGGGGAACAGTAAACGCAATGATCCCATGATGCGCTTTCAAAAAATCCTGTGCGTTTCTGCAAGCTGGCACGGCTCCAAGGCAGGGGCAGGTTGGGATTCGTTTGTCTGGTCAAGTCAGTCCGGTCGGCCCTGTCGGCCCGGTCAGTCCGTTCGATCCGTTTGTCTGGTCAGGTCAGCCCTGTCAGTCCGTTCAGCCAGATCTGTTTGTCGGTCAGTCCGGTCGGCCCGGTCAGTCCGTTCGATCCGTTGTCTGGTCAGGTCGGTCCGGTCAGCCCGGTCAGTCCGTTCAGCCGGATCCGTTTGTCTGGTCAGGTCACTCCGGTCGGCCCGGTCGGCCCGGTCAGTCCGTTCGATCCGTTTGTCTGGTCAGGTCAGTCCGGTCGGTCCGGTCAGCCCGGTCAGTCTGTTCAGCCGGCTCCGGTCCGGTCAGCCCGGTCCGTTCAGCCGGATCCGTTTATCTGGCCAGGTCGGTCCGGTTGTCCGATCACGGTCATCCGGCTGGCCAGGGTTCGCCCGGTCGTCCGGCCAGCCGGTCCGTTCGGCCGGTCACGGTCAGTTCCTGTACCTGGCGCCCTTCTGCGTATGTGTATGCGAAGAACATACTTACATATATACATATGTATGTGTGTGTATGTATGTGTATATATATATATACACACACATGTATACATGTGTATGTGTGTATGCGCATATGTACGTATGCTTATGACTCATATGTATATAAGCAAGCTAGGTATTTTGTAGGTGTAGGTAAAAAGATAAAGCAGCCGGCCAGTGTGCATCACCTCACCTCATTAAAAATCTGCAAAGTCCCAACCTTTCGGAAGCGCGCCTAGACAAGTCCAGATGCATGAAACCATTGTAAATTGTAAACAAGATCAACTTCTTAACCAAATAGCCCTCCCAGAAGCTCTTCACAAGTTCTTTCCCCTTGAAGTCTTGCCAAGTCTTACTGGCCATGGTGCTTGCCCGGGCCGATCCCATAGCCTCCGATGCTTTCGTCGAAACCGTCGGCCGCACGCCGAATGTATGACATGAGCCTCGTGGCTGACGATACCAAGGCTTTAGCAGCTTCAAGGAATGTGGTCATTAAGCTTGGGATTTCAACGGTGTGCGCAGGGCTGGCTCGAATGCTTGCGCTTCGGGCTCCATGATCATCCCAGTGGCTGCAATGGCTCTTGCTTACGTCGTGCTTCTCTTTCTGGATCGAAACGAGAAGATATAAATGATATGATAATGAACACCGACACTTTGCTCCAGTTCTCGGCTGACTTCGACCACCTCACCTGCCTGTGGCCCGCGTGGCCCTCTCCCTCTCTCCTTGCGTGCATCTACCTCTACATGTTTAGAAATATATATATATATACACATATATGCACACACATATGATCAAGGTATTGTATAGCGACCTGTGTATAGACACGAGCCGTCACGAGGCTGATGGGACAAAAAGCCTTAGCAGCGGCCGAAGGGCGCAGGAGCCGAAGCTGCCGAGCCCATGTCTCCCAAGAGTCCGGCCACGTAAAAGCCCGAGTGGGAACCTCGAAAGCACGGTGATACAATGATGATGTGGTAGTAGTAGTAGTAGTAGTAGTAGTAGGAGGAGGAGGAGGAGGAGCAGCGGCAGCGG
The DNA here is from genome assembly GCA_003297005.1 of Symbiodinium sp. clade A Y106. Taxonomy (NCBI): domain Eukaryota; class Dinophyceae; order Suessiales; family Symbiodiniaceae; genus Symbiodinium; species Symbiodinium sp. clade A. The sequence goes on along the minus strand of BGNK01003486.1, from coordinate 59,549 downwards.
CAAGAGCAGTAGCAGCAGCATCCGCCGGAGCAGCAAAAGCAGTAGCAGTGAGCAGCGACGGCAGTTGTCGTCCTGGGTGGTAGCAGCACGAGCACCACCAGCACCATCGCAACCAGCACCAACCAGCAGCAACCAGCACAAGAAGCACCACGACCACAACCACGACTATGGTATTGCTGTTTCTACTAATGAGTAGTTCGACCAATATTTAACGTCTTCCTGTGCTGACGTTGCTAAGGAGGCTGCTGTTCCCGAGTTGATACGTTTAATTCGGATGATCCTCTTGCAGCTTGAAGTAAGATGGAATCCAACATGCCGGCTTCAGGGTGTGGGTGGGATGCCATCATCAGCATGGTTGCAATCAGGGTGTTGGTGTATTTGGATTTGTTCTTGAAGCCAAGATGTTTATGCCAAGCGGCAGATGTAGTCGGAGCTCACCCAGGGCAGGGGTGTTTTTCCTGCCGGTCGCGAATGTTGTGTGCTATGCCGCGACCAACGGTCGCCCAATTAGGTGAAACTCTAGATCCTGATGTGAATCGCGCTTGGTGGTTAGTCTCACCGCAGAGTAGGGTAGTGTTTGTTTGCGCGCCACATTCTGTCGAACCTTGGCTCAGGCAGTTGGTCATCTGCAACGAATTGTCTTCCACGGATGCGATGGGCGTGTCGCTAAGTCTTGACCCGGCCTTGGCGCGAGTTTCCGGCCAGACCGCCAGGCGGGTCTATGAGAATGGCCCGACAATTGCTTCGATGGGTCTGGCGAATCCATCTTCGTTGCGGCCGGTAAGTGGTTGAGCCCGACTCTTGCATCCTCTTGCGACCGTGTACCCCCCACCTGAGTCACCAGAGGGCTGTTCACCCGCCTGGCTGCTGCCGGTGTGCGCTTTCAGTGACTATCAGCGGTGTGTACGGCTTTCTGGTCAAGACTTGAGCCCTGTCATGAGTTTCGGAGCTGTCCCAACATCATCCTTCAACTTGGAGCATCGACACGAAAACTTTGTGGCTTATGGATCTTTTGTGTCTGAAGCAGCTTATCACGGTGCAGCACGGGGTGCAAGAGTTCGGCGGGACTAGGAGCGGCACTACGAAGTGATTCCCAACGCGATTGCTTTGCGAGCTCCGACACCGGTCTTCACCTCGGGGACATCTTCTCATTAAGCGTGCCTTGCAGAAGGAAAGTTTCTACACGCGCCTGCCTGGCGAGTACTACCAGGACTCGAATGCACCGTTTCGGAACCTGCTCCACTTGAGATCTGATTCCTTGCTGCTTTTGCCACTAGCAATGTCGGCACAGTCATCCTGACCAATGAAGAAATCGGTTAGATCCATTGCCATGAACCAGCACTTTAGCTCGTGCGCTTCTTGTCGGTCTTCTTCTTCCATCTAGGCTTTTCTCTCCTACGTCGGCAAATCTCGAACTTCTGAACCTTAAGGGGACACTTCAGACGAGCACTCAAGCCGCCAGGGCGTTTGCTTTTGGAGTCTGCAAAACTTTGTAAGCCTCTCGAGCAAAGAGATGAAACCAGAAGACAAAAACACCGGCTGTGGGTCCGAAGGTCTGGATCAGCATGTCTTCCAGCTGCCGGCATTCGCTGCAGTTGGTGCCCAAGGCCTTTGTCATTGCCAACTCAAGCTTTTTCTCGACCGCCTTGAGCTTTGAACCTCCAAAGCCTACGTACGGTTTGAAGTTCCGGGCGGCCTCTCATTCCGATCCTGACCCGACACTCCGGAACACATTCGCGACAGCAAAGACTGAAGCAGAGGGCTCAGGATCACATTGCTGTCATCGCATGCTGTCTTAATCGGCACTACCACAGCCAACAAAGGATCCAACAACAATAAACACCCTGGACCTTGTCATGGTATTGTGCCCCAAGCCCCAAGATGTAGACAAAGTGCTTCAGCTAGCTCCAGATCATTTAGAGCAAGGCTCTACGGATGGGACTCACATCTAGCAGAACCCTCAGCTGCAAGCTGAATCTGAGCTCCGATTGCTGCCCCGGCCGCCGCCGCCAAACCGCCGGCGGCGGCCACGCGAGTCGGAGGATCACGGCCTTGTTCCCAGGCTGGGACAAAACTTCTCAAGCCGTGTGTCACGGGACTGTCCCCAGACTGCTAGGCTTCACCTTGCGAGCACAACTCACTGTTTATCTGGTCAGGTTTGTTCATCAAGCATCTTCGAGAAAGTGGTCGCTGTGCGAAGCTGGGGCTGGAAGGGTAGGTAGCTGTGTCATGTACTAATACAAAAGCTGCACCCATGACGACTCCAGCTGAATCTGACCAAGAATCTGGTCAGGGCCCGGAAGAGCCTGGGCTCTGGTAGCTTGGAGACCAAATCTGCCAGGAAAAAACCTTTCTGACGGGATGATGTCTTCACTGCCTCAATGTGAAATTGTGTGCGAAGGCACTCAACGAGGTCATCCTCCTCCCCTCGTGCCGCGAAGCCATAGGCCGCACGAACTGTTGCTGACCTGGAGCTGGGAAAGATGCCTCTTAGTCTTGCATTTCGAAGTAACTTGCCGGGTTGATCTCCATGATGGCGGGGTCGGCCGCTGCGGCTCGTGGGTTCAAGCTTGGCTCGAGGAAATGCGTGCGCATAAATTAACGTAGTAAATACAAAGTCATACATACCGTAACAAGCCTTCACGTTCATTGTCTAAAGGACTTCGGGTTACAGGATACAGTTTGTCTCCGGATCTGAGGGGAAGGCGCCGCTTGGGCATATGTCTCATGTGAGGCAACATCCCTTTGCTCCATCTTGAAGGCATGGTGAGTTAGCAATCCCTTTATACTGAACGCATAGACTGCTACGAGTGTTCGCACAGCTTGGTAAGCCTGAGCCCTGCTTGGACTCAGCGCCGATGCCTCGGCACTGATCATCGTTGCAATGCTTCTTACTGAAACAAAGCTCAGAGCGCCGCCAGAACTACAGCATGAAGGCCGAAACTTCGACGCTTGAGATAGGAACCTGTATCTTGAGATGCCCATCTTCCCGTCAGGCGGCTGTTCCTTGAGATCGTCTAGCCTTTCCAGGACAGGCGGTGGCCATCCAGATGTGACCACCTCCATGAGCCTTGCTGCTACAGGCTTTGAGTCATGGAATTTGGGTCTTGAGTTGACGGCTTAGGTATGTTTAGGCTTCATCTCCCAATCACACAAACCCAGCCCCGAAGCTGAAATCCTGAATGCTGCGGAGTTGTTGGATGGCCCTAAGCCTCAGCTTTTCGCCTTGGAGACCGAACCAACACTGGCTCTGTACATGCAGCCTTCTGGCTCAACATTTTAAAACCCTAAACTTTGCCCTAACAGACCATACAGACCCAAATGTCCTTCGATTCGGCTGTCAGGGAGCCTCTTGTGATGTTCGACCGAAACACGGGGCTGACGCAGCCGAACGAAGTCCTTTTCGGCTTTCTTTGGCTGTAGGACGACAGGATTTGGAGTTTAGGTTTTACGATGTTGGGGTTTCAGGCTTCAGGGCAGGCGGCATCAGGCTTGGGACACTTTGTTGTCACGTTGCGGTTCGGCGTCTTGGGAGCTCTCTGTTGGGAATCTGGGGATGTCGCACAAGCTTGTGCGAATTAGGGATGGTTGCTGAAGTGAAAACGAACTACCCCGGGAATCCCACGCCTGTGATCCAAGCCTTCGAACGCTGACCCTAATGACGTCCAGAAGCAATGTTCACTGCCCAGCGCCAATCAGAGCGATGCAGGGATGGAGAGGCGAAACCTCGTGGACGATTGCTTGGCGCTTCAGGACGGTAAATTCCACACTACGGGCGCAGCTCCACAAAGAAACTTCTCTGTTATTGGGAAGCTTACGCCGCTGAACCTTTTCCGTGCAGCCGGCTTCGCAACCGAAAAAATAATCAATCGAATCGACAACAGCATTGATTTCGATCTTCCTCGTGCTTTTGATAACCACTACGACATCCACAATCAAAACCAGCACCGGCAGCAGTAGCCCAGCAACAACAGCAGCAGCAGCAGCACCACCACCACCACCAAAACCACCGCCGCCGCCACCACCACCACCACCACCACCAAAACCACCGCCGCCGCCACAACCACCACCACCACCACCACCACCACGACCAGCAGCAGCAGTAGCAGCAGTAGCAGCAGCAGCAGCGGCAAGAACAACCACAACCATCAACAAGCAACAAGTGACAGGCAACAACAAACAAAAGCAACCAACTAGACAGCGTGTGTCCCAAAAAGTGCTTTGCAACGAGGTAACCCCGAACATCATCTTGAGATAGAAAGCCTAGACTTGAGCGACGGAGGCTTTCAAGGACTGCTTGGCACTGAATCCATGCTTCCATGCCGTGGAGGGGCCGGCTACTTCGTCAAGATTTCGGTGCGTTCTGCATCTCTATCTCCGCATGAACTAGACCCGGGAATGTCGATTTGTTGTGTCGTCAACACAATTCCCTCAGCTTGCGCTTGCATCACTCTTTGAGTCTGACTGCCTAGAGAGGCCTGAATTTCCGTGCGAGCTGCCGTTCCGCTATCCATACCCGAATTGCTTCAGGGTTTCTCGAGAACCTCAATCATGTCTTCAACCAGTCCTGACACATCGGAGGCTGTGTCAGACGCATCCGTGTAAATTGCTCTGAGTCACTTGTTTTTGTAACAGCACATACAAACTGTATGCGAAACTTGGTCATCTCACACTTCCATCTGTAATTGATTCTTTGCATCAATTCAATCATTCGTTCATTCATGCATTCATTCTCCATTTATTTTCACTCCAACATGAGCCCAAAGTGTTGGAAAGTACAATGCATCGCGGTTGTCGGAGGATGTGGACAAGCCGGAATCACCGACAGGGTTGTGATTTCGAGGCCAACATGTGGCCAATGTGATGGAATTTACAATAAAGTAGGGACCTTAATGATTGCTTCTACTATTTTGGGGGGCTTCCTTGCTATGATTCTAATTTTACGGCCCCTATATTAGATCGTGCTGACCCGAGGACGAGGACGCGCCGGTAACAGCGAGATGTGGTCAAAATCGGAAGAATCGGAAACACGAAACGAGGTGGAACCATACCACAAGAGCCATTTCGTGCGACCGAACACTGTGGCGCCACCAAGGGATTTCCAAATCCGAAGACAGATCGTCACGGCGACTTCCGCTCGCCCGGCCCATTGCGTTAAAGATATTAACTTAGGCTGAGAGACAAGAGGCAGCCTCACGAAAACCTCAAGGGGCAACCAACCATGCGACAACCTCAAACACAACCTCGTATCAACATCGCATCATCCCCTCATACTGTCCAAACTGTCTCCACAGAAAAACCCTAAAGCAAACCCGTTCTCGTGTTCGGGCATATGGAAACGCAGCCCAACCTGATTTTACCAACGAGCCCCCCTGACTCTGCACCACCAAGTAGCGATGGAGAGCTCGCGGGTGCTTCAGGACTACCAAGCCGGCTTTTCCCAGAATCTTCGTCGTTGGCCTGACTTATTGCGGGGTGGGGGTGATGGTAAAACCGGACCATGCAGACTTGGCCACTCCCCTGGCAACATGCTGACAATCAAGACCTTTCACATCACATACAGCAGTGACAAGACTCGATATCATGACATGCCCATGTGAGGGGCTGGGTTGTGAAAAATCATTGTGTGCTGAGCAGGTCCGCAGTTTCGCAGTTCCTGTAGCCAGAAAATGCAAATACCACGGCACGACAACAACTTCACCACCACTCAGTGTAGCTAAGGTTGAATTAGACGTACCAGTTGTAGGATCTCGAACATATGTGGCAGGAGCAACCTCAAAGACTTTCTATGCCCCAGAGACCCTCCACTTACCATCAGCCAGTATTGAGCAAAAACCAGCAAAGGAGATTCTTGCGTCCACGAGGCCATCCAGCAAGCCAGGCTGAATCGTTCTCAGGGTAGTGATACCTCGTCTTCTGCACGTCGCGACATGCACACTATTCGGAAATCGAAGTATTGGCATGAGGAAGACTCGCCGTGGGCAATGTTCGAAGGTGTTGTGCTGACGTGTTCAAAGGCTGAGGCTACAGCGTTCCTGCATTGCCACACATGCATCATGCAAACCGAGTCATATGTCCGAGCACATAGACACACACCCACACACACACACGTGACATGTAAACACCTTGCATGTGAATGTGTACGAGTGTATATACCGGCAGTTAGACAAGAAACAAACAAAAAGAACAGAAGAGAACGATAACCAGAACGTGGAACTAGCCGTGAAGTTTTACGGATGCTGTCGCCAGCACTTTTATGTTTGTCTACTTTAACTGGCGACGCACCGAAACCAATCTGTTTCAAGATCCGCGACCTGGTCTGAATTGGAGCTCAGCCGCTCGCCCTGGTAACCAGCCGTCTCATGTGGCACACTCAGAAGGTGCGATCCGGAGATCATCTCTGTATAGCCCATGTCCTGAGCACTCCACATCTATCGGGCACAGGGCCTCCTGGATTGGCATCACCCAAACCCAACCCACCTTTCAGCTATGCCCTGACATAGCCAAGCACACCCGCAAAGAGTTCACGTTTTTGAGATTCAGATACGGGGTTGTAAGGGCGCACCTCCAATGCATTCCAAGACTTCAAGATGTCATGTTCCAGATCTTTCGATGCAGCTTGATGGGGACACTGATGACAATGGCAATTTTGATCGTTATGATATGAAGAATAGGATGACCTGATAATGAGAGGGGCAGCTTCCTTTGGTGGTTCCAGACGTGTTGAGTACGCAAAGCTGTGTTGGATGATTGGACGCATGTTTCCTTGAGTCCGAACCTCACCACTTTCGCCTCACTGGTATGTATGGTGGGCGCACTGCATTTTCTGTTCCGTATGCAGTGGCAGCTGAGATGGAAGAACGTCTGCACGACAAGGCTTTCCAAATCACATCGAGGCACTTCTTGAACGTCTTGTGGGAAGTATGCCATCGCAATGTACCTGACTTGATACTCGATTAACCAGAGGGCTTGTTGTACGAGCAGCGTTCAAGGTCGCTCCAAAATCGGGTACATGTTCCCGGTTGATACCTTCGAAACTTCGATCCCACACACACACACATGCAGAACTGGCAGAACACCACCTCGTCCGATCTGGCTTCCCCCAATTGGCCCGCAAAACCCGGCGTTGCAAACCCTCCTAGCTTCACATTGAACTTTACATGCCTCCTACATTTCCCAAACCGCAACTCAACCACGACTTCGGATGCGATCTCGTCGATGGAACCTTTCTTCAGACAATCTGCTTGCTTTGCGGAGGTACATGAAGGGAAGTATGGCTATGGGAAAAGCTTGTTTCGTGCCCCGACCAGCCTCGGGTCCTTCATGCCATGGCTAAATCTCACACACCCTATTTCCTAATCAACAAAGCCATGCACCCTACGCTCTGAATTCCATCGCCTGTAACCTTGACCCGAGTAATCAGATCCTACACCGAACGATGTAGCTGAGGAGCTGGGCATAGTGAGACTTGGGCAGAGCCATGGTGAGCTCCACATCCTCTGGAGCTTTGGGATCTTGAGCACTGTCTTTTTATCCGGACGACTAACCTTTTACTGAAATACCTTGGGGCCTTGGCGGTTTGAAAGGGCCTCTGAAGGGCTGTCAGAATTTTTGCAACACAGGCGTTTGGAGGGTTATGTAGTTTCGGAAGGCATGGCCGTGACACCCGAGGCTTAACGATACACTTTACTTGTCCTTCAAGGTGGCCCTTCGTGGCCACATGGCCAGCTGTCTCAATAAACAGAATGTCGTAAGGACCGATGCTCAGAACTTGCGTTTGTTGGGGAGGGCGGAAGGGTAAAATGAAACTGCGTGTTGTGGTGGCGTCGGTTAACTATGGCAATAGACCTACAGAGTAAACCGACCAAACCTTGGACACTCGTCGCACTGACACAGGGGCCTTCACGGTAATACCACCATGTCGAGCCTCAATGAACCAGTATGAAGTATAACCCAAATATTATAATGATATTGACCTCCAAATCCTCAACCCTATAGGCTCCTCATGCCAGCAGATTGGGCCTCTCTCACACATGGGCAGCTGCGAGGTCGGAAAGCTTTCCTTGTCGATTTTCAGGCACGCCAGAGTCGAAATCCCCACGAAATGCTTAAAAACCTAAACCCCCACCAGTTCTTGAGGTAGCGATGGGATATCTGACAACAAGCCTCAAATTTAAGTCTCTAAGTGTTCTGCTGAGAAAGCTGTGAAGCCCAATAGAGAACCCAGCAATCTCCAGCAAACTGCAAGATGTGTAAACTCTCAAGGGCCGATTGGGACGAGTCGCGGCGGGGGGGAAGACGTTGGCCATCCAGTTGCTTACCTCAGTGCAGAAAGCCCTACGCCTTCAATCCTAAACCGCCCGAACCCTCATTCACGAAAGCCCGAAATCGTGAAATCCTGAAGCACGAAAACTGAGCTGAGAGTTCCTTCATTCCAAAACGGCTCACCTGCCTCTTTCGCAACTTCCGACAGGCTCTGTCAGACTCTGAAAGCAAGGGGTCGAGAAAAGCTGAGCCCCAAGAAATAAAATCACCTCAGCAAAGTCCTGTCCCACATAGTTTGTTCCTTCTGGGTCCAAGGGATTGCACGGCTCAGGCTTCAGGGCCTCAGGGCCTGGTGCTGCTTGGGGACCGGAGGTTTAAGGTTCGTCGACATCAATGTCGTGGTGCTGGCGGCTGTGGGTGGTGTTGCTGGCGGCTGTGGAGCGGGCGGAGGTGCTGGCACTGGTGGTATCTCAACCAACGATAATCTCCTGAGAAAGACTTCGTCTTGCACTCAGGAGTTCTCCAGACCTTGGCCTCGCACCTGAAGCCACAAGCTGTGAAGCCGGAGCATGCAGGCAAGGCACCACGAAGTCACCCCCCAGGACCTGGCAAAAAAACTTCTTTCCCGAGATGATGGGCTTCTTATGAGGTTCGAGAAAACGCTCAAGCCGAAAGCCGTTGTCACTGTTGAAGTTGGGATTTGACGATGCTGTGCCTTGGCATTTTGAGCCTTCATGGGTTCGGAGTGTGGAAATCTCGAAGCCCTAAAGCCTGAATGCCAGCTCTGAACCTTGTCATCCATCCCAAAGGCCATGAGATTGGGGTTTACTCAAACCAAAAGCCCACATGTACACTCACAACTACTCTAGGAGCGCTGTGCATACTCACCACAGCCCTGTTTGAAACCCTAGTTCACATGACATGTGGCCTCTGCTACCGTGCTCTGGATCTTCGCATTCCGGAGAATCTCCTCTTCAGCCAGGGGTTGTTCGGAGTAAGATAAACGAAAGCGCAGGTGCTTAGCATGTCTTCAGAGGCGATTGCTGTATGTGCCCCTTTTCCCGCGGCTACGTTGCAGAGAAAGAAAGGCCGTGCCGGCCGGACGGGTGGACCACTCTACAAAGGTTTCGGCTTCACGGGTTGACACACTTCGGAGTCCCGAAAGGCTGCTCGAAATTTTGGTTACCTGAGTTCCGGCTGAAATTTAAAAAAAGCCAGATCAAGCTTCTGCCCACATCAGCTCAAGCTCCTTCAATTATAATTTATTCACCGGCATGATACAGCTGCATGGTCAAGTTGACTTAATTCCCTGATCTTTCTGCTGCCGGATAGGTGTGGCATGGAGAAGTAAGGGCACTTGAGCTAAGCCGCAGCCTACGGGATCGCACTTGGACTTCGTGATAGTTTGGCTCACAGACCTCATTTTAGGTGGACACGGCGTCTGATAATGACGATGGTGGCGATGACAGTGGTGAGCATGATGAGGACAACGACCATGTTAAGCATCATTGTGGTGTTTGCAAGCATCATCGTCTTACAAGTAGGCAGCAGGGACAGCAGCAGCAGCAACACACGTAACAGCAGCACACCAGCACCACTGGCAAGTCTAGTGCACCTCCGCAGCCTGCCATTGCTTTTGCTGCTGCTGGTGCTGCTGTAGTCCTATTTGCGACTCCGATCGTTGTCAGCAGTGAGCAGGACCCTAAACCCTTAAAAGATGGGACTGTCATGGGGCCCGCCGTGGCAGGCCGCTCTCTAAAAGATCCCCAACCGCGGTCACATCAAAGGCAGCCTCCAGCTCCGGGACAAGAACGAACAGGTTCTCGATGACGAAAAGCTCCTGCAGCCTGGGCTGAGGAGAAGCTTTGTGCGTGATCTGCGCGCGGAAAGGCACACATCATTAGTCGGATCTTCTAGATTTCTATGCCTGCTGAGAATGTGTTCACGACTTCATGAAAAGACTGTTTTTGCACAACATCAAGCTCAAACACAGGACGGACCACGTGGTCTCTGTTGGACCCAGGACAGTTGTGAAGGCCTGCACCCGTAAAAAAAACCCGAGGCTATGTGTCCTATGATTATGTCGACAATTCAGGTTTGCTGGTTTGCGCATGCTGGATAGGAGTTTTCAATCGCAGCATGTGAAGATGTGCGAGAAGCGGAAATGCATTGCCAAGCAGCTCGGGATGGCCGGGTCGCGACATGGCAATGCCATCCTGATGCAAATGCCAGATGTTCAGGAGTCCCAAACCCAAAATCCAAACCAGAACCATACCAACAGACTGTGTCGAGCTGCATCCCATTTCCAGGTAATGCGAGTGTCTAGCCTCTCGCTTGGCACACTGGAGGGAGACTTGGCACGATTCTTGTGGGCGGAGAAATTTATAGTGAATTGCACCATCCCGGTCCCAAAAAAGCTTACTTCGGGCGAGGCCGTGGGTTCGGCTTGCGATAAAAAACTCAAGGCTTCACGACATGGGCCCTGCTGCCAGGACACCAGCTTGTTCCGGATGGTGCTGTGGGGGCCGTCCACGTGCAGTACCTGAAGAGAATGTGTTGGTGCAGCAGCTGCACCCATTGCTGACGTCCATGATGGTGACAGCATGATGGTGGTAGTGACTGGTAGTGGCGGTAGGCCGTGGCGGTAGGCCGTGGCGGTGGTGGTCATGAAGCTGACGATTTTAGTGCGGGTGGTGGTGGTGACAAGGGTCCGGCGGCGGTGGGTGGGGCGCTTTGAGTCGGGCCAGCTTCCCAAACAGAATAATCACTCGGAGATCCGAATCTCCGAACCAATTAACAGTTCCGAGCGGCATGGTAGCCGTTCAGCACGAAGTCTCGAAGAATGGCCATGCCAGTGGCAGCACGGGAAACACAGTATTCAATATGCGTGGGTCAGACTGAAGGTTTCGGAGTGTGGGTGTTGGAGGAACACAAGTTCCTGCGTTACCATTGACCAGTCCAGATTACTCTCAAGCAAGTCCAGCACTGCGAAGCACCATCGGTAAGGTAGGGCCGGTGGGGTGCCGCGGACCGGCTGACTTGAGATCAAAGCCGCCGAGTCTGCAAAATCCCACTCACCAAGCAGCCGGGCTGAAGGCAACCCCTAATCAAGCCTGCTATGCTATGCACACTTATGCGTCCGCTTCGCACTTGTAAAGAAAAGATTCAGGATAGCTTGCGGGGTTCGTGTTCGGGCATGTTTAGGAGCGAAGGTTCAAAACTCAGCAACGGATTCTGAGAGGATCGACTTCAAAAAAATGTCATTCGGAAAGCTCCGGGATAAAATTTAAGGTCACAGCCTTCAAGCCAGCTGTCGCAGGTTTCGATGTCTTAGGATTTGGCGTTTGGGGATGAGGGTTTGGGCTTGGGCATTCATCATTTGGACCCTGTCCGTCCCCTGTCCACCACCCCTCCAAAAGAATCCGAGCAAGAAATTCCAGTTAAGGGGGTCCCGCCAAAAATCCAGAAGCCTGAGCCTGAACATACTTAACCCTTTTCCTCGCGGCTGGAACGGAGCAATAAGCACTGCAGCACGAACCTGGGTTCCTCAAACGCCCCAGTAAGGCCTCGTGTGTACGCTGCAGCAGCCGCATTCACCAGCGAAGTCTCGGGCTCGAGGCCTGGCCGTCGCTGTTGGGTGGGGAGGTGCTTTTGCCTGCTCCCCAGAGATTGAATGTGTATCTGTGTCCGTGCACTCACATGTGTGTGCAGGTTCTTGCGTGCTTGTATGCGTGCCTGGAGGAAGGTATGTATGCATGCATGCACGGAGGTATACATGCATGCGTGCATGTTTGTTTGTTTGCTTGCTTGCATGCTTACTGGCTTACTTTGTAGCTTGTTTCGCTGCGCTTCGTTCTGCTTTCTGTTGGTTTGTCTCTGTCTGGCTCTGTCGGTTTCTCCGTCTCTGTCTGTCTGTGCGTGTCTCTGTCTGTCTCTCTGTCTCTCTGTCTCTCTGTCGACTCTCTGTCTTTCTCTCTCTCTCTCTCTGTCTGTCTGTCTGTCTGTCTGTCTGCCTCTTCTTCTTCTGCAGGGCATGAGGAGTGCGCGAGACCCCTCGGCCACCAGGGCCCCCCCAATGTTTGTGGGGCTTGTGGTAGGGTGTGAAAACGGGATGCTTCCACCCGGCATATAAGTCTGCCTCTCTCTCTCTCTCTCGCTCTGTTTCTGTCTGTTGGGCTGAGGAGAGGGTTTCTCCTTTCCCCCTGCATTCAGTGCGCAACTCCAAAGACTGGCAGTAGAAGGGGTCTAGGTTTACACCCCTGGCCAAGGGAGAGCGACCCTCCCTCCCTCCCTCCCTCCCTCCCTCCCTCCCTCTCTCTCTCTCTCTCTCTGTCTCTCTCTCTCTCTCTCCACCTGCAAGTCTCGGCAGGATTTGACTGTCCCTAAGGAGAATCTCCTTCGAGGGCTCGGCTGCACAATGTTTTGAAAACTGCTTCAGGTCTCAAACAGCAATTGCCAGCAAACAGCAATGTAAACAAGGCCACGGCATGTGTTCCCCCATACTCAAGTAAGAAAACTGCTCAAACGAAAAGGCTCAAAGTTCACCCAACAGAACAAAGGCCATGCGCTAACCATGAGCATTCACTACTCAAGCAACTGTCCTCCGTCCGTCCGTCCGTGTGTTTGTCTGCTGTGTTAGTGCATCTTTACTCGTGTTCGACTTGCTGGCCTCGTGTGTTGCATGCTTCAGGTAGTAAGCTCAATTATATCATGCTGTCTTAAAGTTGTCAGGTGTAAAGATAGTGGACAAGATGGAAGCATTGCGCACCCATGATTGAGCTGGAAATGGCATGAAGCTTCTGAATTTCAGGTTTAAGGGCTTGGAGCTTGGCGGCTTGGAATAGCTGAACAGCTTTGGAAACCGGCTACGCCCCACCCCCGACCTCAAAACCATGAATCCTAGAATCGATAGTATCTGAATCCGGGAACCCTAAACCTACACAAAACCAAAGACTCGTCGTGGAGCTCAGGTGTGCGATACGAATAACGCAACCTTTTCATGCGCTACGAAGGGAATGGACAGTTCAGATCTGTCACCCATAGCGCGAACACCATCGCCTGACAACGCGGCGAACTCCGTCAAAGCTCGCCTGAGGAGCGGGCATCTTCGGCTTCAGTCTGGTTGCTGCGAAGTTGAAAGGCATTGCAACCAACCCCGACACGACTGACTGCTAGAGCCAACCATACTGGTACACTACTGCAAGTTAGGCATTTCTTCAGTCAAGGTTCGTCACGAGCGTTACTGCTGCAGTCTCCAGGTTTCCTACGCCGCATGCATCTGTAACTAGTGGCGTCACGAAGGTAAGCCCCGACCAGCGAACCTGCAACCGTGCAGCAATAGAACAACAGCGCGCGACGAAGCAACGTAAGCAAAACTAGCCGGTGATTTCCAAGGGATGCGTCGCATGTAGTGTTGCCGGCTTTTGGCCATTTGTGCTCCCTACTCAGTTTTCACGCCTTGTCGACCGCTTACAACCACCGATCGCGTTCACACAAGTTACTGGATCGCGCTAAGTCTTACGGTCTTACCGTGCCGTCTGGCTCCCTAGCCTGATCCCCTTTGTTTCATTTAAGGACACCAGTGCACCAGCGGTACGTTCCGTCAGTCGAATTGCAAAAGGAAGCTGCTTTCGTCTATACTGACAAAAGCGAAGAAGCCGCACTTGGACTCCGCGGAACCGCGGTATTCGCGGTTCTGCAGGAAATGGTTCTGTGGAACTGATTTCAGAGAAGCTTCGTAAGAGGTCCATTTCACCTCTCAGAACAGAATCTCGTGCTCGTCGACCGGCGGACGGCGCCATCCGCTGTCGATGTTCTCGTGCAAGTGGCCGGTGCCCCAGCAGCAGCGTTCCAGGTTTCCTCAGCCACATACGAGCTATCTTTTGCATGTCATGGGTTGGCCACCAAAGGTAATTAGGGCTTCGCAGTGCTGCAAACACGGCAACAAGTGCAAAGCCTGCAGCAATGTGTCCAATTCCCCACAAGAAGGATTGCAGACCGTTCCAGTGGCGCTGTCTCTCATAGCTGTCTCGATCTGCAGATGGTGCTTTTAACCTCGCCAGGTCGGAAGATGGTGCACACGCAACATGTTGCAGACCCGTCTTGGTCTTTCGTCTTTATTGTAGGACTCAGATGACCAGGTGCGGCTATACGGGATGTGCTTGCAATGTAGTACACTTGTATACTAAACGGCACCCTCGCCAAAAACAAGGTTGCTATTGCCACCATAAACATGTTGTTGCTGGCACTGGGTTCACCCGCCATGCAAATCACCGGACGACAAATGACCCCGAAGAGTGGCTCCAGGTACACATGCCGGGGCTTGAGATCCAAGCATCCACTGCCTCGATACTGGTCTCGCTCGCAAGGGCAGCATGTCCCGCAACAGCAGGAAAATGTCGACATCGCCCTTTTCTTGGACTTTCTCTTGTCCGGCGGGATCATTGGTTGCCAGAGACTTAGCACCAATTGCTCTGCGGACCTATGACTCTCACGCGCATGCCTGACATCAACCTTGGAGCAGTACTTGAAGAGCAATTGGAACACTGTCGTCCTCGAGAAGGACTTGCAACTGGCCCGAAGCATCAGCGCATCCTTCAACGATAAGAAAGGGGGGAGCTTGGCTTGCAGCATCATGGACCTGTTCAGGGATTGCGGCGGTGGCGTTGGAACAGCTTGATGAGCTTCCTGCACCTCGCAGGGGCAACAGTAGCTTCGAATGAATTCGGAATGCTAAACAGCGCCGCCTGTGCTTGCTCTGGGGGATGGCACAGCCAGGCGCAGGCCCGCGCCAGAACATCCATGGCGACCCTTCCTCGCCCAGCTGTTGGCCTTCCACGCCTGCTGCAGCCTGTGCCCTACGAGACTTACGACTTAAGACCAAGCCGTTGATTCGAGCCGCAAGGCCTCACCAAGCGGGAAGCAATCCTTCCTCGATCGAGTTTCAGTGAGTCTGAAACTTAGATATGCATCCACACCGGTGTGCCCTTCGTTGATGCTTACGGCAAAGGGCCCGAGGAGGTTGCCAAGTTCTTGTTGGTCCCTCTCTGCCATGGCATTGTGACTACAACCCGACGCCAGGATAGCAAGTCGCGCAGATGTATAAACCGCACACAACCAGATCTGCACAAGCCGGGACCCGTGCCGCCAGTTCCGCGCACGGCCGAAAGCCACAACAGAGGCCCGGCGTTCCTGGATTTCGTGGGAGGGCTTTGAAGTGCAGCGGCAGATCCGTGCAAACAAAAGCTGGTTTGTATGAGTATAAGTGTATAAGCATATCAACACACCTACCTATCGACCTGGAAATCTATCCCAGCTATCTATCTATCTAGCTGTTCATCTATCTATCTTGTCAATACGTGTATGCATGCATGTGTACATTGCGAGCATGGACGGAAGAGTGACAGACTGACTGAGTGGCTGACTGATTGGTTACAACAAGGAACAAATGACTGCATGACAAACGAATGCTCGAACGAATGAAAGAACAAACGAACTGAGGAACGAACAAATCGTTGAAAGAATGGATGAAGGAATTAATGACTGGGTGGGGCGGGGGGGAAGCTGCGAACGAACCAGCCACCGAACGGACCGACGGACAGAAGGACCAAGAAACCGAATTACGGACAGACGGACAAACGCATGAACGAACGCAGAGCGAACAAATGAGCGAAATAATTCACAAGGCACAAACTAACGCGCACACACACACACACGTGTACATATACATATATATATACATATATAATACACACCTATACGAAGTACGGATGTGTGCATATTTTAGTTATTTGGTGTGTGTATATGTATATGTGCATATATACGTAAATGTATGTACATGTGTACATAGTGACATAGCGAGTTCGCACGACGAGTTCAAACATGTATGCTTGCACGGATGCATGGATACACTTATGCAAATTATGTTAGTCGAAACATGTGGAACAACTAGTTGGTTAGCCAACGTACATGCGAAGGCGAAATGCCAAGAACCACCGACGAGCTTCAATTGCAAGCAGTTCCTCTTTCTCCCGGCATGTAAGTCGTACGCCCGTGCGTCTGTTTGCGCACGAACACAGCCCTCGCTGAAAGCAACTCGCTTCCCGTACCTACCGTCGAACCCCATCGACAAGCACGGAGTCAGGTGCAGTTCTGCTGCCAGCTCAGAGCCTACCCCTTTACACCTGGCTCTTCAGCGCTGCCAGAGGCATCGCCTTGACGATCGTCCGCGCCTTCTGCGCCTTGATCTGCACTTCCTGCATCGCTCCAGCGAGACCCTAAGACAACCTGCTTCCCTGCGTTGAAGGACTATTTCTTGATCTCTCCTTGCCGAACATCATGCGGGTGCAAGCCTTGGTCGCAGGCTTCTGACCTCGTTCAGTCGGGCAGCTTCGGCACCTTCTGCTTTACATGTGAACCGAGTACAGCCGGCTGAGTGAGGGGCGTGTCTTGATCATGCAGAGCCCAGGCAGGACAAACCTGGGCTGTTTCTGCATACATCTTTGCCAACTGGCAGATGTAGGGAACGCCTGTCAGCCCAAAAAAAGCAGCATGTAGAAGAATTATCTGCATTGAATCTACATCTAACAATGTAATGTTGGGTCACACCACTAGCTGGCCAAGCCACAAACTCGACTCGAATAGACAATAGATTTCCTCTGTAACACCCCAGACCCTAACCCTCACCCCTCGACCTGTATCCCAGAACCTTGATGTCATAACGGCAAATCTCTGCTGCTTGCAGTAACTAGGAAGGATTACATGCAACAAAGGGGGCCCACTCACACGGGACCATGATAGAAGAGATGAGCACAATCCTGCTTGGGTTATGTTGAAGTCAGCAGCCTCAGTGTACAGGCCGGATGAACTGTACTTCGTTGGACAAGCATGTGGGGATTGTCGAGGAGTCGAGGAATGATGCTGTTATTCTGGGGCCCCTGTGCTATGCTTCCGAGTGTTCAGGCTTTGGTGCTGGGGATCCTAGCTAGGCTCTGGGATCAGCTCCAGTCGGACAGTGCGACCAGCCCCGAGACCAGCGGACACTACGGAAGTCTTGAGTTTGTAAAGCAGATATTCCATAGAGGCCAGCGAGGCACGTGAGACCATCTACCACACATCCTTCAAGCATGGCGTCTTTACTACTAGCCCTTCTTCACAACGTCATGGAGGCAGATTTGCCTCATGTGGACTGCTCGACACTGCATCCACATATCGCCAATGCCTTTACCAACATCTCTTGTGAACATTACAGTCGATATCATTGCTACAATAACTTATCTACGGGAACTTTACTGTCGATATGACTGCCACTATGCTTGTCACCACCAGTATTCCTGTCATCGGCTAGTTGTAGCATCATCTTCGCATGAGTACTGCTGAAGTCACTAGTGTTCAATTATGAGCTCTAGTATCATTCTTTCTGATGACCCCTCTGTCTGGTATGGCGACAACTACTGTTACTACTGCTCTTGCATCGCCCAAAATTTTGAGTTGCGCAAAGCATTCTTCTCTTATTTCCATTAACTTTCGCTCCTTCCATTCTGAATCATGATTACTATTGCTGTTCTCGACATACTTTGTACACTGCACTGCTCCTGATTGGGTCAGTATGATGAATCTTCTTGCTGGTACTTCTTCATAGAGCGCCAAGAGGCTTGCCGGTCGTGATGACCTCGCTGGCACCGATCTCGGAGAGCCCGTGCAGAATTGACATCACGTCCTGCAAGGCGGTTTGAAGCTCCAAGCTTTGGGGGGGAGACCCTCGAGACCCCCGAGCAAAAGGCAAAGGGCGAGTCTTACAGTTCCGAAACGGAAGTGAGAAAAGGCCAAAACAGGAGCCGAGCAACATCCGGACCCACACAGTCCTTCTTCTTGAGCTCAGACTTGGTGGCGAGCTGGTCGGCAAGCTGAGTCTTGGTCATAGCCTTGGCACTGGCTCCCTTCTTCATGGCCTTGGACTTCATCGCGGACTTCATTGCTGGAGCCATGTCTGTCAGAGCAGGTCAAGACGATCGAGGCCTCTGGAAAGCTTGATATGCGACGGCTACAAGATGGTGCGAAGGTCGTGCAAAGACAGCTCCCTAGCCTGGGCGCACCAGTCTGGGTTTGCTTCTCCGGGTTTACGCTCAG
>BGNK01003486.1:1156-38656 GCA_003297005.1 Symbiodinium sp. clade A Y106 | reverse complement strand
TGACCAATCGTCACCAGGGTTGTGGTTCTCGTCATCAAAGGGGACTCCAGGCTGATACATATCATCAAGGCAAGTTGACAAGCAGCGACATGAAACTGAAAGCTGCACTCACTCTTGCAACAGAAGAACATGTGACTATCCAGCAAGCTTCCATTGCGCTGAAGCACTGGCTGAAAACCTAGTTTGATCACGAGGAAACTAGATAATCATGCCCAAGCTACGTCTCAACGTCCATGACTCGTCGATTACATTTTTGCAGGTACAGGAAACTGTGTTCAGCTTCCCTTCCAGTCATTTACCATAGCTTCGTTGGCATGGCCACGGAAGGATCGCCATGCCCCCTGTTGACATGTTGTTACTTAGCCCCCTGGTGCAGGGATACACGTATATACACACACAACCACCCACACACGCACACGCGCACACCCGCACACCCTCACACCCGCACACCCTCACGACCTCACACCTTCACACCCTCACACCCACACCCCCAACATCATCACCACAAGCAGCAACCTGGTGATGCACCGTAACAATGCTGGCATATTTACATGCCAGAATGATGGGAACGACAACTACGGACTGCTCAGGTGTCGGTGCTGGAAGTTGGCACAAGGCTCGGAAAGAACCTGCACTCATGCATCAGCCCCGGCCCCAACCCCAGAGCTAATCATGCACCTAGAACGGCTGCCAACAATCCATCTGCATCTGGCGTTCAAGTTTAGTCCATTGGGTTTGGGTTTGGAGGTGCCCGCTAGGTTGAGTCGCACAAAGAGCATGATGATCCAGTGTCGGATCCGGGAATATGTTTTATGTATTAGATGTCGGGTTTCTCCGGCAC
The DNA here is from genome assembly GCA_003297005.1 of Symbiodinium sp. clade A Y106. Taxonomy (NCBI): domain Eukaryota; class Dinophyceae; order Suessiales; family Symbiodiniaceae; genus Symbiodinium; species Symbiodinium sp. clade A. The sequence goes on along the minus strand of BGNK01003486.1, from coordinate 37,815 downwards.
ACTGCAATTCGGGGCACTTCTCCACCTTTTGCAGCCACCCAGGACACATGTAGTTGTAACAGTCATAACCAACACCATCAAACGAGCTGCTACTGCTGCTACTGCTACTCCGACTGCCGCTGCTTCTGCTACTGCTACGGCTACTGCTCACGCTGCTACCACTGCTACGGCTGATGGTTGTACTGCTGCTAGTATTATTACTTCGACTACTGCGACGAAGGATAACCCCAAGAATATGCAATGAACGCTCTGCTACCCGCCGCACCTTCGAGCCAGGCACTGCTTCAGCCGACTTGCTCAGGCACTGCTGTCACTCTATCTACATTGCAACCGAACTTTCTGACTAGACTAGCAAAAATCGAGACCTGCATCAATAACGATCTCACTCTTGCTCTTCGTTCATGTTGATGTATGCTGCTCCCACCTGGCTATGAGATCGGAGTCTACGGTGGGATTAGGTCCCAGGTCCGGGTAATTTATTCGACCGATGCAAGTACAAAGCCTTAGTACAGCTTGAAAACTTGGGATGCATAGATTGCGCATTGTCTTGCACATTGGATGACCGCGGCCATACGTTGCTACATGAGCCGCAACACCCCTAGCGGCCACATCTTCGTGGAGATGTGCCTGAACCATAGATGAGCGACCGACGATGGATGTAAATGCACCACCGACGATCGCTCCACGAGAGCCCTTCAGGAAATTATTTACCCAACATCGTGCCTTCGAGAGGGGAGAGGAAACGAAGAAAGGGCACATTACTCATTCGTCGTGAGACGCCGGTGGGTCTTGCCGGTTCTGGGCAGAGCTTTCAACTGCTAAAGTGCAAAAGCAGGATCCAGCACAATCGTTTGGCCCTTTGGCGCATGTCGCTGTCAGCGCGATAAGCCACACTAAACGTAAGGAGACCGCAGGGTGTCTCAGAAGGCTTTGTACTCTCATCGGCCATAGCCTCACCCAAATGAATGCTACACTGAAACCTCTTAAACCCCAGTCTTAGCTCTAAAATTCCAACCTCCGAAGCCCATCAGTCTCTAAAGGGGTTGTGGGGACCCATGCGAGCTTCAGCATGGTCTGAGGCCCAGGGTCTGCTGCTGCAGTGGATCTGTGGCATTTCTGGTTATCACAGCTTTCTGGGCTAGGGATTCAGACTCAACAGGCGACCTCTAGCCAAACACGCAAGGTTGAAGAACCCGGAACGTCCCTGAACCGCGTACCCTCAACCCGAAACCTCAAGTCCCAAACCTTATTCATCCCTTAACCTTAAACTTCTTAAACCCATACAAGCAGCTGCATTCCCGGGCCCGGAATGTATGGACAGGCGATTGGCTTCCGGCCGTGGCCCCTTTTGGGCCAAACCGTCATGTTCATTGAGCACTAAACCCAGAGCGCTGAATCGAGAGATCGACACCAACCAAGTTGAGGGAGAATCAAGGGCGAGAAATGGCAGAGGCCTGGAATCCCATGTAGCCTCAAATCTTCACCCTTGAATCCTCTCAACGCTGAGGTCATCCACGTCCTGTTTGCAATGCTTTCGGAAGGCTCTCTGGAACTTGGCGGCTCCGACGTCAACACTGGGGGCCTAGCTCTATGGCTGAGGGTAAGCAACCGACAAGAAGAACGGCTTCGCCACGGCCCCCTGCTTCAGCGTAGGTTTGTCGGTTTCGTGCCTGGTCGATCCCTGCACGTAACCCACGATTTCGCGCAAGGCAGCCCCACACACAGAAGCTGAACAGCTCAACACCCGAAATGCGCGGCTCGTAAATCCCAGCGTCGCCAAACTTCCAGCTCCCCAAAACTGTTATTGCATATTCTTGTATCTTAACCTTAACAAGACATACAAGCCATGCAGCAGTTGGCTCCTTCGGTGAGCACGGGCTGATGGTCAGTAGTTCTGCCTGCTCAGAACTCCCAAAGATGTCATGAAAAGGGTCCCATTACCAGCATACCTAGAAGGACATCCCAAAGATGCACTCACCAATAGTCCTTCGAAGCCCTGTGCACACTGACGAAAAAACCATACAAGCTACTTCATTGTTTCCTTTCAAACTTCGACCAGAACTCCGAAAACTTCGCCGTGTGGAACTGATGATGCGTACAAGGATGCTCGGTCGTCGGGCTTCGGGTAGCAGGGATTGGGGTCTCGGGGCTCGCGCTCCGGATTCTGAGGACGCTTTCCGTGCCAGGCCCAGGCCCAAGTGCGACCTGTGAAAAAGTCTGTTGAAACTCTTTGGGAACACCGACTCTTCCCGAAGCCTAGGAGGCCGTTCAAAACAGGTTGCCTGCGTCGCTTCTGGGAGGACCAGCCTGCGCAGCAGTTCGAGGCTTCCCGGGTGTTGGGCTCGGGATTCTACCGTTCTCTTGGTTGGGTTCGCGTGCTGCTTTCAGGGTGCCGGATTTGGGGCTCAGCGGTTCAGGAATACTGGCCGGATCTTATGCCATCGTGGTTTAAACATATTGAAACGGATTGGGCAGAACGGCTGCATTGCTCTTGTCGTCTTTGTCAAAACGAGCCGCGCAGCCGATCGTAGTAAGAGGCGTTCTGTTCGAATGATTGCCTTTGTCGCAAAATCTGTCCAAAGCCCTCCTTAAAGAAAAGACCAAGACTAAAGATAAGACCTAGAAGCGGGTATTATTGATTTCAGAGCACACATAATAAAGTTCAAGTGCAAGCTCGGCCAGTCCACAGGGCAACTGAAGCTTCACACGAACCCTAGAACTGACGACGATTCCATCTCGTCTCAAACAAGCAGCCAAAATCCGCGCAACATCTCTACGCCCTGATCTCAAGACCAAATGCCCTCGGAAGCTCAAGCATCAACGCACTAACCCTTCAAACAAGTCCTCCAAACGTACCGCCCTGAGGACCTCAAGCCTCAAAGCCAAATGCCTTCTGTTGAAGTCTAACCTGGAATACCGTCTACATGATACCTACAGCAAGCATGCTGAGCTACAGCTATCACTGTTCTCGTTAGATGTACACGACTATCTACCAGCATTGCTACGTCGGATTACTCTTGTTCATCTTGCTCTAACCTGTCATGCCACACCGATTGTCGGCTGCAGCTGCCTCTTTCACTTGCTGCCCGAACACTTAACGACTAGTTTGAACACCGTATCATTATTGTTGACGAATCAAGGTTATCATCATTCTTAGTATAACTACTGATTTAGTTACTTTACATGTCCATCCGTTTTATTGTGTCTCGATGACCCCCGGCCATCGTCCCAGCTTTGGGAGCGGCCCCATCCTTCGCGGGGAAAATTAAACGTAATGTTGGTCACGGCGCTGTTTGCAATCATAGAAACAGCTGTTTAGTCTGTTTAGTTATGTATAGGAGCCCTACACTTCTTCAGCATACATCGCCTTTTGGCCTCTCTCGTGGCGGTTTGCTTTGAGTTTTCGTTGTTGTTGTTGTGATGTGGGGGTTGAGGATTGTGCCTGTGGCTTCGGCTATAGTTGGACTTTCGCTAAGCATCGGGCTTCAACAAGCCATGAAACAACAAATCCTCAAGTCTGTACAACATGAAACGTATTCTGGATGTTAAAAACACTGCAGCGTCCCCTAAGAACCGTGCACTCGCATGGTTGACGAACATTTCCGATTCCAGATCAAGCACCTGTAAGACTTCCAAGTTCAAGAACCCGACCCTAGCAACTGCCAAACCCACAATTGCTGAGGTCTCGGCCGTTGCCCCAGCCGCCGCCACCCCAACCTTTCCATGTAAACGGCAGCGGATCCCCTGAACCGAGTGGATAGTGTATTTGCAGCCCAAGGAAAATGCAAGTAGCAGCAAAAGCCGTGTTTGGTGGATATACGTAGCAGTTCGGAATTCTTGTAGTACATACAAGAATGTTGGGATGATTGAATGTTGAAACTTCGGCAACGCTCATTAACAGAATCTCACGATACACTCTACCTCATCCTTATCGCCGGAGTCGGAGAGCATGTCTATCGGAAAAGGCTAAAATTGCGTAGATGCATATACACGGACCTGGTCCGTGATCTTGAGGTTTGCGGAAACGGACCAATCGAAAAGGCCATAGGAGTTTGTACAGGGGTCTATCGAGGCCTTTGATAGGGGGCTACTTGATGGACCCATCTTCAGAGCGTGCCTCTTGAGGAATAAGAGTTTATGTAGAGTTTGCGGCGGCGGGTCTAGGGTTGTGCTCCTACTGTAGTGAAATTACATTGGATTCGGTCTTGGTTCTCTCATCTGATGTCTGTTCTGCTTTGGAGTACTGTGCTGCATCGAAGACTTGGGGGTTTGGGCTGGAGGATTGCGGCCTTTGCTGTTGCCATTGCGCCAGCCGCCACCACCACCGTTTCTTCCACCTGCAGCCGCAGGACGCGGTGGAATCAAAATGCGAATCACATGTTGGGGTCCAGGTATCACAAGGCGCAGCGTGCCTGATTATCGTGCTTGCAAGACGCTCGACGAATTAGTTCTGCGCACCCTGGCTGAAGACCCGAAACAGGAAGTCATGGCTCGGTGAGCACGGCCGAGCTGAAGGTAACCCAGCTAGAACGGCCATCTCAAGTTCGACCAAGACCGTCAATCCCACGTGCTGCTGTGTTCTGAAGAGCGACCTTCGCCCTCGACCCCAAGCCGTTTATCCACTGCAGCCTCCGACAGGATGGCAGCAAGCCGACACCCCAAGAAAACCGGGAGCTCGGCCCAAGTTCCCTTCTGAGAGCACGGCCGTAGCCACCGCCATCGCCCGGTGGCGGAGCCCAGCCAAAATCTAGGCCGAAGCAGGCAGGGTCTCCAAGAGACTACGGACTACTGTCAAGAATCAGAAAGCACGCCTATGCACGCGTATTGAGGGTTTACGAGATACCACCAGCCACTATCACCAGAGGTTTTCTTTGCTTCAAAACTTACAGTTGTTACTCATAAAACCCCGCAGTCTACATCCAAAAGCTAACGCACTGAGCCCAAGCTCCAACCGAGGAGCCGACATCCTTTGGCTCGAGTTCAGATTTACCAAACATCACTGAACCCGGAGCTTTCAACCTGAAACTCTCACATTCGCTTTCCCAGCCCTGCAATGAACCTCAGGCTTTAGAGTCGCTCCGAAGGCTCTAAACTCTAAACCCACATCCGAAACCCCGTCCCGAAGCCGTTGCCAGACGAGGCTCTGCCAGTGGCAGCGCCCTGGCTGCAAAACCGAACATGCCGCTGTACTTACCTACCTTGGCCCCCCTCTAGAAGCATCTACAGAAGTGAGGGGATCCGAGGATTTGCAGGGTCAGTGAGATTCAGTGAGTCGTGGGTTTAGGCTGGTGGAAGGTCTGCGGGTTCAAGTCTCGCTGCAGTAGACCACGGAAGTGCTCGATAGCCTACGCACCATGGCTGCATACCTAAAAGTCCCGGTGTGACTTCTATGTCTGCGTCTAGTTGGATGGCCATGGGGCGGCTGAAAACAAATTTCAAGCGCATGGTTCAAGCCTCTGTTGCTAAGTCGTCGCGATTCAGTCTGTCGGTTCGGAAAAAAGCGGGGCACATGAACTTGAAAGTTTTGGGTTCTGCTTACCTTAGTGCTCGAGGTGCTGAAGTGAGCGAACGTGAACTCACCTTGCTCCTGACAATTGCAGAACCCTCTATCAAGGTCCAACTGTGCGATGCCAGATTCAGATACATTCCGTTTTGTTGAACGCCCCTGCTGTAATCCGCCTTGTGTGAACCTAACATAGCTTTGCCTTCATCAGAATGCCTGGACTCCGATGTAGAAGCTATGTGACATCGGCCAATCGTCCCCAAAGATCTTAAGGCACCGTGCCACACCTTCTCAAAGGGTCACAAGGGCCCAAGACAGCCCCATTAGAACCGATGCTACTGGTAGCTGGCACCTGCAGCCAAACCTGAACGAAGCTGCTGAGCCCTAATCCCCAAAGACTGGGCCCTAGGCTCGAAGCTCCGGAGCCGACACCCTCAGACCCTAACTAACGGCCCTAACGCTTCTTGTGAATCCTCAGCAAACGCCTGAAGCAACCACGGCGCGAGGTCAAAGAAGGCCTTCGGGCCCGCTGTGGACCTCAACTGACGAGCACTTCGGCATTCGTGGGTCGTGGGTGCAGGATATTCGGGGCGTATTAGTACTACTGTGCAAGAACCAAGGCTTGTGATTGAAGTGTGCTGGCAGAACCGGGCAAGAACATCATGACGACGAGGAGCCGACTAGGAAAGTTGTGAGGCTTGCAGTTTTGAATCATGCGTGTTCGAGTTGCAGGTTGGAATCGGGGTTACTGATTTCTTTGCTTGAGGTCCTTCACCGATCTTTGCGACGGCGCATGCTTTCATTGCAAGCATCTCAGAATGATTTTCGCTGAAGTGATCTGAAGGTTGAGTGGCACCTGGTTGTGTTCGTGCAGATGGAATTTGTCCCCAGAATTGAAACTTTTGGGTTTGTTGATACATTCCCTCTTGCCAGGATGGCAACAGGACACCAGGGTTTGCATATTCCTCTCAAACCCGAATATCTAACATCTACTCTGCTATCAATGCAAGACATGAGAAAAATCTCTGCCGATGTCCGTCTTTTGAGACCCCTGTGCATGCCATACGGTCCCGATGGAAAACCACATGCGAGCCAGTCTCAATCTGCGGGCAGCAACTGCAAGCAGCGCACAACAGCAGTCGACTTTCTTTTTGAAAATCTTCGGAAGAAAAACGAGCTAAATGCATGCACAAATCTCGGCAATCTAGCGAAAGAGACACCGACCTCTTCTGCGAAACCACATCTATCCCTAAACCCTAAAGCGATCCACCTTGCAGATTCTCAAGGTCTGCTCTGTGGCCAGGTCTCGGGCCAGTCGTCGAAGCCCCAGCCGCCTGCAACAGTGAAGCACATAGCGCGATGTCCTTTGAGTGTTCGGGGGGTTTTGGAGTATGGGGATTCGGTTTTAGGGCTCATTTGGGTCTTCCGTAGAAGTTTTCGGCAGGATTGCAGGTATCGGATCTTGGGCTTGTTCCCGGGGTTTGTTGCGTTCCAGCCTCAGGACCATGACGCTAGACTCCACGGGCCAATGAGCTCCTGAACGCCCCGTACAACAGTCCTGCTTCAGTTCTGTTGGCAACTTATAGTGAACCCCAGAAAGTTGGAACATCGATTTAGGATGATTCATGCTGGGAATCCCTTTACTTTACTTTAAGGGCATGAGGTTACTGATGTTCCAACTTTCTGGCTTCTACTATACCTGACCCAGAAAAATGGTCCGAAGCCCAAAGCATAGATTCGGTCGTCTTGACACTAACTTTCATCCCTGAAGAGAAATCTTGCCCATGCCATGCCTCGGTATCCGTTCCACCCCCTGGGTGTTGCAGGTGTGGTTTGGTTTTCCCGATTCAGGATCTCAGGATTTGGGCTCAGGCTCCGTATGGTTTGGTGTTCCCCATCTTCAGGGCCTAGGATTTGGGTGTAGTCTCCAGTTCGCAGGCAGGTTGGGCATACAAGGTTTCGTGGATATGAAAGGCATCCGCTTGAGCCTGCTGCCTCCTAGAGCAGGCCATTCTCTGGCAAGTTGCCTGAGTTGGCGCTTCGTTCTGCCCCAAGAGACGTCTGAAGCTTCGGCTCAAGACTGCTACTTGAGCATGAAGTGCATATGGCAGCGTCCTGCAGAGCCCTGTGCTTAACTCCCTGAAGCCGAATCGATCTCACTCTTGGAACATGAAGGCACCTCTCCTGCAAGCGGTCGCTGGAAAGCGTTTCCCTACCTGCTCCAACCACAAAACCTGGTACTTCTCATGAGCCACCAGCCCTTCAGATAAACGTACCAACCATCTGCATATCTTTGGTGAGTTCTTTGCTAGCAGGGTTTAGCAGGGCCAGGCTCGGGGGTTGGGTTGCCGAGGCAAGGGCTGTTGCTGCGGCTGCCAGCTTGGCGAGTCCTCGGAGCCCTGTCGCCCCATCTCCTGCAGTCTGCTTTCGGGTGTCGGGCTCCAAGAAAGTGTATGACGAAGGATCCGATCCCCCCACCAAACAGAATGAGACGAGGAATTTGAGGTCCTCACTGCTAGCGTTCTGGGCAGGCTTATTTCTCCAACCTGGACATTAAAATCATGATGGGCTATGTCTCTCGCGTGAAAACGAGCTCCCGGCAAGGCCCTCAGTGCCGGGCTTCCGAAACTCCAAATTGGCAAGAGAATCCTCCGAAACCCTAGACGCTGAAGAACCTTGAACCTGAAATCTCCAAACCTGAAGCCCCAAGAACCTGAAAATCATAAACCAGGCTCCCGCAAGCTCGGTTCCGATGGGCTCGGCTCCTGCAGATATTTTCAAGGGCCCTTTCTTCCGATGTACGGCCCGTGCCCCCCAACACCGTACAAGGTCCTAAACCCTGAAGCAAAGATTGTTTGGGGTGCAGGTTCGAAGATCTCAGCTCTGTGGCAGGCTGGTATCCGGAGCAGCTGCAGACTGTGGGTTCCGGCTGTAAGTTCAAAGCCCACACTACCACAAGGAAGTTAATGACAATAGGATCTAAAACGGTGCTGGTGCTTGGGGTTATGCTTATGACACGATTCTACGCAGGACAGGAGGACGGTGAACCAGGGATGCCAAGTAGCGCTGGAAACCGGTATCCCTCTTCGCGGATGCTTGCTTTTTTGTGGTGCTTAGGAGGGTTCAGAAACTTTGCCCTGGGAGATTATTTGCGGCCAGATTGGGCCGCGATCCCGAAGCCTGAAATGTCCTGAAGCTCGAGGTGACAAGTCCAGCCAGGTACCAAAATCATGTTCTAAACTTGACATCGTTACCCCGAAGCACCCTCAAGCCAAAACACCGCTTAACCGGCCTCCGACCCAAGGTCGTCTCCAAAAATGACCAGGCGCCGGAGTTACTTCGACTTCTAGGTTTCTTTGGGTTTAGGGTGCAACGGTGTTAAAGGCCCAGGTACTCCCACAACCATAACCAATAACCATCGCTATTCGTAGCAGATATGTTGTGTTATGCCTTCAGAGCTTGTCAGGAGTCAAAAGGTCGTCCTGCAGGAAGATGAAGCGGCTAGCGTCCGGGATCACTTCGCAGCAGTTGATGTGACCTGTCTCACGGCCCCCTTCACCTCCAAACTCCCGTAAACCCCAACACGTACTTCCAGTCGTTTTTTGGGCATGGCACCCTTGAGCTCAATCACATGATTGAGGGTTGCTCGAAACCAGCTGCGGGGAGGTTTAGGCTCCGCAGCTGCAGGATATGGAAAGGTGAGCACAAAGCCTCTCATGTAAAGAGGAATGAGTCACCGGCTTCAGTAGTGCACCCGGCAGCCACATAACATCAAAGTGAGTATTGCTGGGAATGCGAGGAGTTGTAATAGTACAGGACTGAAAAGCAGCGAGTATCGTCGTAGCATCACACAGAAACACAAAGTCACACACCCTCACGTTAGAATCCATTGCAGTCATGACAGTACAAGCTTGTCAGAAGCAAATTCGCCACACACATCACGAGAAACGGCGACATAGCAGCGGAAATCGGAAGCCGATAACACGCATGCTCGTTTTGAATTCTGTTCCTCATCATGATGCTAACAAGAACGAGCATCATCGTCGTCGTTTCCAAGGGGTTATCAACTAGATACTTAATGGCTACAGGTAGTACAGTTGAGGTATCGGGTAGCATGGTATCAAGCAGCAACATGATTAGGCCATCCTTTTTCGAGTCCTTGTGCAGGCCTTCTTCGCCACACTTCAGGCAGCGACAGAAGCTGACGTCGGCCTCATTGTTCAGCCTTAGCTCAGAAGTCAGAACAGCACGGCAGGTCTCGGTTAGAGTCAAGGATCGCTAGAGTGAATTTATGAGTTGGGGGCTGGGGTTAGGGGCCGAGGATCAGGATTGCGGCATGAGGCGGTTTACAGGGCCAGAGATCAGGCTGGCCTTTGTAGTTTAGCATTCCTCACGCACACCCGATCTTTCTATCGGCTGCACATGCCAAGGCCTCTTCGCAAAATTTCCAGCTTCTAAGGGAAGCATTGGACGTGAGAGTGGGCGAAAGTTCGTGGCGAGACCAGGCCGTGGCCCATAGGTCAAACATCCCATCCTTCAAGCTAAGTTAGCCACGTCCCGGGTTGACCTCCAGTCACAAGAGCTGTTGCAGAATAAAGGATGATCTCCTGCACAATCAGCCTTTCGAGAGGTTGGAATGCAGCCAGTTTGGGAAGTGTGAGCTGGTTCTTACACTCCTGAGTCTCCTGAAACACTGAAAAGATGTGGATCCACCCCATGTTCTTCCAACTGGGGCCGGCACCCGTCGTCATAGACCTATCCAGGCGCATGGGGCTGCAGAGTTTGGCATGTATCTAGGCATTTGTCATCCGCGTGCCCGAAGCCCTGAACCCTAAACATTCTTGCGTGACCACGGGCAGTCCAGCATGTATTCCGGTCAGATTTTCTCGCACCGTGCCACCTTTCAGAGTTCTGTTTGCAGCATATCGAAGCAGTCGGGATGACATGTAATTTTCAGCTGGTACAACAATTTGATCATGATCGGACCCGGAGCTAGAGTTGAACTTCGGATTCAGATTTCTTTGATATGAGCCTGAAGATGAAAGTCTGTAGGGGTCAAGGGTGCAATTTTGCAGAGGTTTGCTACGCATGCACAGCAACCCTGAGTTTCTGAAGTCCTTGAGCCGCTGACACCTCCACGACGCCCTGAGCCCAGTCGTCTAGGCTGCGTTCACGAACTTCGGTTTGTTTTGGGCGGAGTAAACGCCCAGACCTTCGTTGGAGTTTGGAACATGTCTGTCCCTTTGGGCGTTTGGCCGTTTAGCCCAACTGCCATAGCCGCCTCCTGGGGGCAGTACTCCACCACATGGCCCTGGCGCCGACACCTGCCAAGGTCCGCGTCGAAGAAACTGTACTATTGCTGTCGCTGCGCTGACAATGGTGGTAAGTAGCGTTTTGCTAACTGCCAGGCTACTGTACCTATGAGCGTATTGTGCGGGTTATTCGTTGCTATCACAAGGAAGAGACACCTTCGAAGCGAGGGTTTGTGGAAGTCACAATCAGCCACTTTTGTACTTCGGCGGCCTGCAACAAGCGTTACGATCGGGGCATGCGACCAATACACCTGGAGTACAAATAAGCAAGTCGCGCTCTCAACTGCGATCTAAAACATATAAACCCCACAGCCCCACAGGCTCCGCCGCCACACCCCGAGCATCCCCTCGCCCTCAGCCCCTGAGCGGCCGAGGCCCGACCTGGCCTGCTGCAACTCAGGTGCCGGAGTTGGCACTCGGAGCTCTCGTGGCCCTGCTCCGAGCAGACCTTAGAGGAGCGGGGGCCGAGGAGGTCTTCGGAGCTCAGAAACAAACGTGACCCGAATGCGAGGCTCTTGTTTGGGCGCTGGGCCGCTGGGCCGCTGGGCCTTTCGGGCTCAGGGTTCAGGGTTTCATGCTCAGAATTCTGCACATGCTATGGATGGCTTTCTTATAACTGGGCTCGCATAATTTCCAACTGTCGGATTCGGTGCTTGAGACCTCAGCCTTGCCTCGAGGATGCGGGACTGGGATTGGGGTTTTATAACCCTGCTTATCTAGTCCCATGTGTCTCCAAGCGCGGTTCGGAACTGAGGCAAGACTCCTCTTCCTGCTCGTTGATGCTTTGTTGATGGACTGAGAAAACTTGTCTGAAGAGTGTTTGGGTGTTAGGAGTGAGAGCTACTTCAATGGTTGGAATATCAGGGATGTGGTACGCCACTTTTCACTGAGCGTCCTGCAAAGCACCGTTTAAAGACACAGTCCTGGCTCTCGTGGTCTAGCCTTGGTGACACATCTGGAAAACGCATCTCGAAGGGCGCCAGGAAGCAAAAGAACACCACAACGTCAGGCCCAATAACCATCAACAATTGTGCTCCATTCTCGATCCTGCGAACGACGTTCTTCAAAGCTTTGCCTCATGAAACCCTGATTCCAAGATCTCACACCCCAGCCCACAGTGCCACAGAACAGAATGTTCGGAAGCTTCGCGAACCTAGATCCCGAATCCGAAACTCCTGAAGCAAAGTCCGTTGGCTGACCCCGATCATGAGTCCAACAGGCACAAGGGCACATGGACGATGAAGAAGACAACCATCACCTCTCACCTACTACACATGGACTGCTGACTTTTGTCATTACGGATTCCTTGCTACTAGCTTTTGTTCTGTCTTTACATCTTGGAAATTCTCGGGAGGAAAGGTGTCGTCGTGTTCAGGACTCCAATCCCACCTTCATGATCCAAGGCCGCTCGAAGTCCGGGATTTGGATACGGATAAGGGCTTTCAGCTTCCTCTGGTAGGCTGGTAGGCCTCCGTGCTTGCCGCAGACCCAGCACCCGACGATCACCTTGTCGGCCATGACGTCCTCGGCGTAGTCGGATCCCAAAACCCTAACCTCGCGCTCAGTGTAACCCGAATGAATAAGCTTTTCAAGTCTGTATATTCCCGAAGAACTGTAACGTGGCATAGTATGACATATTGTGGCACGACGCAGCAAAGGCACACATGCAATCCTGAATTGCAACAGTAACATGACCAATGCAAAGGACATTCGACAAGTACCGAGTCCACCTTGATGGTTGGACCGAGGGACGGGCCGAAAGCCCCCCAACTCCCAGAAGCCGAACATCCCAAGCTCGAGCCCCGGATCTTTCAATGTGATAGGTGATAGAAACCTTTTTGCGCAGACCGCAAAACCCGGATCCAACCGAAAAAAAACGGAACAAGATCCGCCTCGGAGCGTTCTTCAGCACCGAAGTACCGCTTCCCGGCGCCTGGACGTGCAGCTTCGCTGGTTGTCGCTCACTCTCCAAGCGCGCGTTCTGAACATGAACCCTGGCCCCTCAAGCCCGACATCCTGCAATCTGAAACACAAGACTATTCATCGTGGTCGTCATGATGATGCTGGATGTTAAGGATATTCGGAATACTCATGGCTTCGAATAACAACCATGAGGCCGTATACTCCATGCTCTAACCACATGCGAACCCCGAAACTCCAAGCCCAGGGGCCTCAAAACTTCCATACCCCGAGCCCCCGCCTTTTTTGTGGCCCTTCCGCTTCTTGGAAACCAGAGCCTCACCAGAAGAGGCCGAAGTAGGAAACGGTTTAGGAAAAAATGTTCTGCGAGGTTTGACTCGGTTTGACTACTGTCTTCAGTAGGATTAGCATGAGTGAGCGAGCAGGTCTTTTGCAGGAGTTAGAACCGGAACTTTTTAAATTGCATCAAGGAACTATCACATTCAACACGCCCCTTTCGGACCGTTGGGTTGACAAGAGGTTTGGGATTGAACCGCTTCAAAGCCCTTGCCAAGCTTCGGTGTGGGTTTAGGATTGAACCGCGAGGCCTCCGGATGGCCCACGAGGTAGCGCGCCAGATTCGGCACGTACTGTGGAAAGGCCTCGCGTGGGTAGGCCTTTCGGGTTCTAAGCGGAGGGTTGCACAAAGTTGTTCGCAGGGGCTCAGGTTCAAGTTCGAGTTTAGGCTGGAACCTGACGTTCCAGTTTTTGTGAACCATGAACGGGGAGTCATGTTCATGGCGGTGTGAGTTGTTGCGGTTTGTTTACTGATGGCTTCACTTTTGTTTAGTTCCGGGGATTTCAGGCTGGCATATAGGCAAGTCGAGGTTTTTCACGTAATGCTTCCAGACTGAGCTTCAACACTAGGGAGACATCACGAGGATTGAGCAGTTTTCGGAGCCTGTAGCCTCTGAAAGTTCCTTATGAACATGTACGACATATTTGTAAACTACGGTACTCTGAAAGGATTCCTATTAACGTGCACTGTAGCCACAACCCAGAATTCAACGCGAGGGCGCGCCATGTCGAGTTCGACGTCGCCCCCGGTGAGGCCTCGAGAATCTTAAACCATCTTAAACCCCTACTGGCCTTACTGGCTTTGGACGATGCAACTGGTGAGGGGAACGTGCCAAGGGGGAGTTCTTGTTCAGGTCTAGTCTACTAGGAATGGTTCTGAGAAGGACAAGTCCGGCGCTTGAGATCGGGATTTCGAAGAGTGGTGCAGGGGGCCGCGGCCGGTTTTCCGGCCCATGAGCATTTTTCTCGACTTCGGTGGTGCTCAATGACTGAGATGTCTGCAGTTGCGGCTCCCTTCTCCAGAGACGGAAGTTCCCATGTAAGCTCGCCAAAACGACGACGGGCCCGGGCCCAATGTCATATCCTATCTGATGGAAGAGCAGCTGGGATTGTATAATAACCCCGTGTAAAGAATCCTTTTCCCTGAATGCTGTTATCGTTTTATTTTCTTCTTATCGTTTTACAACGAAATATGCGTTATCGTGTTGTTATCGTTTTATTTTCTTCTAATCGTTTTCTACGGAAAACCATCAAAACCGAACACGGACATGTCAAGACTAAACTTAACAGCACGTGGTTATTATACAGTCCCAGCTGAGGATTTGCTAGCGTAGATTTTGGGCATCCGGGCCATCGAGAAAGGCGGCGCAAACCTCCGCGTCCTCGGCCACCTTTGGGTCGGGCACCTGGTTTCCAGCTTCATGGTTTCAGTACTGTGGGGGTTTAGGGGTCTTAGGATGTCTTAGGGCTTTATGTGTTTGGGGCTGTCGAGTGCTCTGGGCACTTTAACATTTCGACGTTGTGGTACTTGAGCTCGAACCTGCGGCCGCTTGTCAAGTAGTTCTTGTGGCTCGATCTCCATAGACAGAGCAAGAGACTGCTGTTGAAGCCTGTACTCAAACGGTTTGCACGGTGCCACATGCCGTTTGGGTTCGCTGTTTTCTTTCTCTGGGTCCCTGGAAACGGTCAATCCTAAACCCAAAATGTCCTCAACATCTCCTCTCACGTGGAAGGCCTCGATGCCGTCGCCACGGAGCCAAACAGGCTCCTTGAGGACATGAATGCTTTCGGACCGACCGGCTTTGGGGGTACCAGGGTTTTGGGGGGTTCCGGTGAGCCATCGCTGCCGAGGTGTCAGCTTTTGAAGTTCAGGGTTTTGTCTTCTCCTTCGTTGATAGTGAAGACTGCCAGGTGCTTACGTGCTACCAGCGTCTTCGTTTATGGGTCCCTGGTGCACGTGGCCTATCTTCTGGATGTACTCTTGTTGGGACCATGGTTCGGGTTATGCGCATCGATTGTTGAAAACGGTGCATGTGGGCGTTCGGAGGTTTGTAGGCGACATACGAACCCTGAAGCCGTCATGGGTCTATAGGATCTCGTTGACGAGGTCGGGAGCCTGAATCAGAACGTCAACAGTTTTCAAACCCGAAGCCTCTTCACATACCCCAAACTTCTCTCAGGGCTTCGGAGTCAGAGGGAGGCTTTGTGGCACCTTGAAGTGTGAACTATGTTCACGCGCGGGTTCCTTGATAATCTTGATAGTTCCAGTCCCATCCTCCTCCAATCAAGGCCAAACCATCCGATTCACAGTTGAGGGTTGTAAGGGTTTGGGGTTCAAGGTTTTAGAGCTTACGCGTAGAGTCCCTGCATAATGGAAAATCTCTGCCAGGGGGCGGTCTCGTCGTCCTCACTCATCGGCTCTAGCTCAGCCTGTTGTCACACAAAGACTCGGCACCCTAACAAACCGCAATGTGCAGCAGCAAACAGCGTGTTTGTAGATTCTGCCCTGGGCCCCTGAGCGCCTGAGTGTTGAGGATTCTGCCCGGTGTGTAGGCATGAGATTGCCGAATTGCTTCTTTTAGGCTTTTAGGTGGCGGAGGAGGAGTGGAACATGACAGGGAATCCTGGGCTGCAACAGTCCCTGGACTAGCTTGTCAGGCCAGCCAAGGGATTTAGCTTCGTTTGCCAACATCAAAACCCTACAGCTAAACTTTACATCGAAAATCCTTCTAAACTCCTCTGAATTCTCAAGCCCTGAAAGAACCTGTCAAGACCGTCCAAAGGCCCACAAGAGTAATTGCTCGCACTTACTGTGTGATTGTGTGCTAAATCATACCATCATACATTGGCCGGAGTATGAAAGGGCTTGAGCCCCTGTCGTCTCCCCGGTGCATGCCTCAAAGTCTCCCAGGGCGAGTGCGAGATCCTCGTGGCACCGGGACAGGGGACGCACCACATGAGTACATAAAGGTGTGTGTGTGTGTGGGTGTGATATATATATATATATAGGTACACAGATATACATAAATTGGGGTAGATGGCCGACTTGTTTGCGCAAACATGTGCACATAGGTACATGGCACATCCCCAATACATGCATGCTCGTCCTAAAGTGTTTGCGGAAGAAAGAGCCAAAGAGAGAGAGACATGCATGAAGAAACATGGACTGGCAGAAACAGAATAAAACTGTCAGACAGACAAACACACTGCAAGGCTTCAATGTCCGTCTTCACTCAAAAAATATGGTATGTTGCTCTTAAGGCTTCAAGGTTGTCAGGGTAGCACCGGCAGGCTGAACAAATTAGTGGGGATTCCATGACTTCTGAGGGACTTGGAAGCGAATCACCCTAAGCCCCGTAAAGACCTACGCTACGAGCTTGCAGCGTACGTGCCGAGCTAAGCTCAAGGCTTTGAGGGTGGTTCCACATTGCTCCTGCGAAGCCTAGCAATTCCTGATCTGGATTTCTGTAATATCAGACCTAAGCGGAAACTGGGTCTGCTCTATGGTTTCCAGAATGATAGTTTGCTATTCCCACGAGTCTGGCAAATTTAGGACGGGAGTTCAGCAAAGCCCATGCATCGTTGAGGGTTCGTGATCTTCGGGCCTTGCGGGTTAGGTGCTTTTGTCGGAGTCGGAGCGATGGCCTCAGCCGGAAGCTGCGGGCGCCGAAGCGGATACCGCTTCGGCATCGGCTTCGGCTTCGGTGCCTGCAGCTGTCGAGGCGGCTAAATCGCTGGTGCGAAACTCCACATTGGAGCTCGCAGCTGGTTCCCTGTGCACCCTACAATTCGAAAACCCACAGAGAGACAGAGGGGAGAGACAAAACAGAGAGAGCAAGGAAGATTAAGCACCAGGCAGCTCAGCTAGAGCGTGAGAGAACGAGACAGACAGAGAGAGAGAGAGACTTATGGTGAAGGAGAGTGCGAGAAGCCTGGCCGAACTTCAGGCCTCGGTGGATGATCGCAGTGGCTTGGAGCTCGCATCTCCTGTGTCGTTTCGGGTGGGTCACTAAGATTCAGGGAGTTTCGTCGGACTCAGGGATTACGTGTCATCTTGGTGTTATGCTCTGGGACCGGGAAGCTAAGCAGTAACTGTGTTGATCATTGAGTGCTAGGCCTTCCGCTCAGTTCATTAGACCTGGCGATGCAGCGGAAGATGAGGGAAGGCTCTACTGTGGGGAGTGGTTAGTGGCACGGCCCCAGCTGAAGATCGAAAGCTTGGCGTTTCAGGCATCACGTGTAAATCTCGGGGTCCTTCATGGGCAGAACTAACCTGCCCCTGACAAGAGCCTGGTCCTCAGCGCCTTGTGGCTCAGACACCTGCAGGGTACCGTGTATGAGAAGCACGGTCTTTTTTGTCATCGCATGATGGGAGCATTTGGCAAAAAGGTCTTTCAACGTGACTGCAAGGAAACCCGGTCCGGGGCACTGGACCCGATCTTTACTTGGGTTCAAGTCTACGAACTTGTTGGGGAACCTGAAGAAAATTTGTGTGTTTAGTCCTGCTATGTACCGCTTAGAAACTGTGACTACCGACGGTAGTGCAAAACTACAGTACTTGTTCTACCTTGTTGTCTAGTTTCCCCAGGTGACCAAACCTTGGCCAAGCTCTGGATCCCAGAATCCAAACCCCGAAACGCTAAACTCTGACCCCTAAACCCCAGGTCCACAGCATCACATCTTACCGGAATCCTATACCCCAAAACCCTAAACCCCGGGCCTCAGTATGGAAAACCCCTCTCGCCTTGAACCTCCACCCGAAACTCCCAAGCACCTGAAACCGCTGAAGTAGAGACCAACTCCTATAAGTCTCAAACCTGGGTCCCTGCTTCGGGTTTAGGACTCTCGCGCCCTAAAACTTTTATGGTTTTAGGGTTCTCGGTGCAGACAGGGTTTCGGATTCTAGGTGTAGACTCTTGAATCATGAGGACTCACTTGAGGTCTGGGTCCCGGAAAGGCCCAAAGGATTTCCTCGACCTCCTGGCGCTTCAAGCGCGACGGATGTACGTGGGCAGGAGACACCGGATGGGCGAGCTGCGAAAGTAGGTGTGCCGTGGCCGGGGCCTCTATCAGGATACTCGGGCTTAGGCAAACAAGTTGGAGTCCTATCAATCCACCCCAAGCCTGAACCTGGACTCTAAACGCACTGTTAAATTTTAAATGCTCCTGTGGCATATCAGCGGATCTTCCGTCACGCTTAACAGTCAAGTGATTTGACCAGTCTTAGATTGATAACAGTAGGTGGAGGGCAATTTCTGTCATGAAATCTTGAGGTGTTGTCCGAAAGAACATCACGTACCTCAAAGTTTTCAAGTAGCCACTCCAGATCTCACTCTTACCCTTCCCGCATTGGCACAGCAGGAATGACCCCCGGAAAATCTCCGCAGCATGGGGATAAAACAATATGCGAGCGGGCTTGTGCAAACACGGTTTGGGGTTCAATCCCCCCTTAACGTCACGGCTTTGCTTTGCCGCCAGCCTTCGAACACGTGACAAGGGTTATGCCTGGAACCTGCAGGATCGATCTTCACCCCTCTCCGGGGATTGGAGATGAGCGGCATTTAGGTAACCATCAAGGGCTTCACAAGAAGGAACACTGTGCATGGTAGTCCAAAGGACTTGGCATGTCCGTGCACAGGCCCGCTCACTTGAGCTCTAGTCGGCGCAGCTCCAAATTTCTTGCGTGGCCTCATGAAGACCTCTAGCACCCTGTGAGATTGTGAAACTTCAACCCCTAAACCTCATTATAGCCGCCATGGCCAGGATCCATTTTTTGTTGTGCAAATGCTTGGGATGTGGCTCATTTGAAGGCTGACCTCCTTTTGATTTGAAGGCCGATGCACGTCGAACTGTTTGGCTTGCCTTCACGGACGTTTCCGCTATATTGAAGTCGGCACGTTGTGGCTGGAAACCTAGGTACGTCTTCAGGCCTAGGTCACCAGATTCTGAGCTTGAAACTCTGTAGCACTGTAGCACTTCTCTCCGATCGAGCCCTTCAGCCTCGATCCTCACGTCTGAACCGTTGGGCAGCACCCTCGCCGACAGCTTCTTCCCTTCCCTGCTGACCCACTCATGTGGTGGCTGGCAGGAACTGTGCCGTCAAGGCACATGGAGTGTGCTGGTTTGGGGTACTCGATGGATCCGGTTCGACTGAGAGCAACCCTCAAGCGGGTCAGCAGGAACAGCCCATGCTTTCAGGGACGAAGTCATCCAGCCAATCCTTGGTTTCGAGCTTCGGGATCAAGTTCGGGTGTAGGTGTTTGAGCCCTGGCGCACATAACGATTCAGAGTTTCAGGATTCAGGGTTGATGAGGTTTAGGTCGATGGAGAGTGATGGGGGGGGTTCCTTAAAGACAAAGGTTGCGCTGTGGCTTGAAAGAAGGATTAGGGGACATGAATCGGAATAAGCTCTTTCCGGGCTACAGGGCTTCGAGCTGAAGCTCCAAAGTCTGAAGGCCTGAACCAGTGTCAAGTGACGCTGTCTGATTCCTCTACATCGAGCTTGTTCTTCTGGAGAACCTGCCCAGTACATCGGCGTGGTCACGAAAACCAAGAAGCCTTCCTCCTCACTCTCTGCTACGTCTTTACTCCGGGCTGGCTCGGCTTTCTGAACCCTGAAACCGATTCGTCAAACCTCTCTTCATCTCCCTTCCGCGCCCCCGGGTATACTTCGAACACGAGCTGTGCCTTTTGCATTCCGTGCTTAGTCGCATGTACCGCAGAATTGGAGCGGGAATTGATCTTCAGGTGTTTGCAATTGTCTGCTGATTCGGCTTTATTCGTATGACAGGCCTCGGACCCGCAGGTTGAGAGTTCCAGAAAAACTCAGACTCCGAAGCCCCCAACTGCTGCTGCCCATCCGTTCTGTGTCCTGTCAGATTCAGATTTGTCCAGGGTGGTTGGCTAGGTTTCCACGCTGAGTCTTGACCCAAGCCACGGAAAGCTACTGTAAGCCCTGAAGAACTGAAGCCTGGGAGCTGTCAGCTACCTGAAACCTGAACGTCACAATGCAAAGGGCCTGCAGCTTCTTGTAGAGCTTCACCACGGTGCTATCTGGGTTTACCGCATGGTAGAACTCACCGTCTACCTGGCTGGAGCGGATCCACAAGTCTAAGTATGGTGTAGGGTGGAGACTTTGAATCTCGAGTTAAGTGGTCAAACACCAGAACCCGTCAAGTACCCCAAGCCTGTGGCCCGAAGTCCTAGACTCCAAGTCCTGCAGCCTGCATGCCGATATCCTATGCTCCAAGGCTTGGGTTTAGGAGTGTAGGGGTGTCTCGTTTTGAAAGACTCCATGCCTAAGCCTGAGCCTTATAGTCGCCTTCCACATATTCTAGTAGGTCTGGAATAGACCCCACTATTTGGGACTGTAGGCCTCAGAGCCGCAGGATTCACTCCTCGAACTGTGGAGCTCGGCGGAATAGAGTTTTATTGCTGAGGTTCAGGTTTTAAGGCTTAGAGTGGAGTGTTTAGTGCCGAAGGGCGGCTTCAAGCAAGCGGCACGGCTTAGTTTCCGAATCGTACGGGGCCTTCTCTCTTAGGGCCACAAGGCTGGCTTCGACGGGCTGAGCCCGGGCTGATGCAAGAGCTATGGGCTCAAGCTTGGGACACAAGGACTACTGTTTCAAATCGCCCTGTGGCTAGACCGCTCGCGCATCTGGCATCAACTATCACGGCTTAGTGACTTGGTGCTAAACCTGCAATTATGCTTCGTTTTTCCGGCATAGTCTGGAGAGGCATGATGATGGTGATGATAGGGGCCCCAAGAGCCCAAAGCCCCCCCAAACCGCTGGCCTCAAAATAGATGTTCATGCCATCGTCGTTCTTGAAATACCTGCCGTGCAAGTCGCAGATTTGCCATGTTCCCGTCGGCTTAATGCCGAGAAGCTCTTAGGAAGAAGGCTCGTGTCCTGGGATTCAGATTATTGATGCCTTGAGGTCGAACATCCTGGGACCCTTGACTAAAAGCCTTTTGGACCCTGAAGCACTCAATTTCTCAAGTTAAATGCCCCAGACCCAAACTCTCGAAACTCGTAAGGCCAGCAATGGAAAACGCGCAAGAAACTAAACCATGCCTCCAAAAAAAGTCTGAGGCCCAGGCTCAAGGAAGTATGACTCACCTTGGCAAACTCTTCTCGCCTCGCGTTTTGAAAGCATGAGGGCTTGGAGATTTCGGTTTCAAGGTCTCCGGGTCAGGCTTTCTCGCTTTCGGCGCGTTTGGCTCACGGCAGGGATGTTGCAATCCCTCTGGCAAAGTTTCTTCGTGGATTTAGGCTTCACGCTCGTTCGCAGCACAAGCCACCGAGGCCTTGCCGCCATCCTGAATCGCACTCAGACAGGACCGCACGGGGTGATTCCAAAACACCCCAACCCGAAGTGCAACAGCCCGGAGCCTTGACCCCCAGGCCCCAGGCCGCCCTGTTTGAGGATTGGCTTATTTTGGGTATCGTAATCAACTATCTTATCTCAGCTCACTGCTGCTGCACCCCCCTGCTCGGACGAATATACGAAGGCGAGACAGCTGCCATCATGGTGCGATCCCTTTGTCCGAGTGGCCCAAGACACCTAACAGCAAACCGAAAGCAGCCTGGAATTTGAGTGATACCAGTAAGATGTGGACAATCATCATCGTTTCGGGAATGTTGCAACTACCAAGCCTGGTGGACCAGGTTGTCCAAGGCGATGTTGGCGATGAGTGGCCTTGGCTTGGATCGACGTGGTGCTATCCGACAAGGGCGCTTGTTGTTGGGTTCTGGGCTTTCTAAACTCCTCCCTTGCAAGAGTGTTTTGACTCAACGCACCTTGAAACTGAACAGTGTTAGATTCAATATCGACAGCCATAGACACAATCTTGGGCACAGCTTTGCAGTGTTCGCATAAATGGGAATCACGAGAATTATGCCGGTGCGGAAATTACGAGCCAGAGGTTGGAACGACTTGGAAGAGTGCATCTAAGAATCTACTAGACTACTGCACCTCGCCACGGCAATGGTTCATTGCTGGTGGTTGGTTTTGTTAGTTTATTCAAGGTTTGCTGTCGGCGGGCGGCGGTAACGGCAGCAGCAGCAGCAGTAGTTGCGATCTACCGCTCCTAGCTGCTACGAGTAGAATTAGTCATTACGAGATGTTGTGAAATGCAGGAAGCACCAAGCCCGAAAATTTGAACAATTTGGCGGTTCGGGGATTAGAGGGGTCTAGCAGTCAGAGCTTTACGGAGTTTGGGCTTCGCGGGGCACGGCGCTAAGTAAACCGAAGCCCCGTTCATGGAGCCATGCTGCTGCTCGATTGGGGTTTGGCGGAGGGATCGCGGAGTCTTGAGCTCAGCACTGGGGCATGTGGGTTAGAGCCTTTTTCCGAGCCTCATCCAACAATCAGACCAGATAGAACCGCAGCAACAACACAAGCTTTTTCCAATGGATCCTTGGGCAAATATTATGCGATTATGTAAGCCCGCGGCAGTGTCACCACTTCAAGCTTTCCATCGCCAGGGTCCTGCTAGCACTATCCGGAGCACGGTGCTCTTGATAGCTCCGCTTACACCCGAAACCACCACGAATCGAACACATGAATCCCTGCACCCACAGCCCATAGCATGTTCTTGTCACTTTAACCTCTTCCAAGAGTGTCCCTAACCGCTTCACGAAAACAGCCCTGTAATGTAATGCAAAGATGCCCAATAGCCCTGAGCGAACAATCGATTACGAAAACAAGGACCCGTGAAGCCTGTAGAGAAACCCGAGTCTCGCGCAAAAAAGTTTACGCCAGAGTTTCCCGAAATTCTAATCATATCAAGGATGAAAATAGTATGAAGCTGCACAGAACTTCGGTAAACAGGGCAATCGTATGCACTAAGTGGTCCTGCTCCCCACTCAGCGTCCCAGAAGGAGGGGGTGGGTCCACGCCTACATCGCACTCCTGGCGAGGCTTTGATGTGGGGGGGGCTCGGGGCTGCAGACCTTGCTATTCGACGGTTTTAGGATCCCCGACAAAGCTCTTCGTGTCCCAAGCTCCTTGCACCACAAAGTTAGGAAAAGCTTCGGTGCACGGTACAGATGTAAGGGACTTCGGGCCTGATGTGACGTTGCTGCAAGTCAGGCCCCGTAAAACCTTCTCAAGGGTTTTGTCGGGCTTTCAGCGAACCTGAGAGCTGGGACCATAGGGTGGGGAGTCAGGGTGTGGAAAGGGCCGGAATCTTCAACATCGAGCTTTGGGCCACAATGTGCTAAAATGATGCGATGGGATTTTGCCGCCGGCTCTTGTGAGGCGCAATCGCAAGCATTGCCTGGATCAAGAACAAGCCCGTCAATCCATACTCATCTGCTGTGCTTCTAGGATTCTTGGATGCGCACGCGCTAGTTGAAGACATATGCGGTGCATACTTTTCATAGCG
Source organism: Symbiodinium sp. clade A Y106 (assembly GCA_003297005.1). NCBI lineage: Eukaryota > Dinophyceae > Suessiales > Symbiodiniaceae > Symbiodinium > Symbiodinium sp. clade A. Next base: position 14,354 of record BGNK01003486.1, on the reverse strand, counting down.
GCAACAAAACAATGAGCATTGCATTACCTTGCCCCTCCCTGTCGTCTGCTGCTGATTTGCCCCTTCATGTGCGCAAGTGTGGCTCGGCTCTACAAGATTAGCGTTGACTTCTTGAAGGAAGAAATAGCAACAAAAATCGCCCGGCACAACAAAGTCACCTTCATCCCTATGCCACCCGAACCATTGACCTGTTCGACATTCCACTGCTCTGGTAGAACGCTTAACGGCTTACCACAACGAACATAAGCAACAGCAGCGATCAACCCTGCAACTTCACAAAGCAAACCTGCATCCATTGCAATCTGTGCCGGTGTCACGCTCTGCCATAGATGCGCCTGGACATGTCTGAGGCCCGCAACCTACGCCTCAAGCCTGCCCTGCAAAGTTTCGGGTTGTCGATGTCCTTGCAGCTTCTGATTGACGGGCCCTGTCACGGCCATGGAGATCATCTTTTCAGTTTAATATTTGGTGCGAGGGCCCACACTGTGGACTGTGGGAGACCAGCGTGCAGCGCTCTGGGTAGCACCCGGTAGTGAATGAGGCGGGAGCATTGAGATTTGCCCTCCAGGCTTCTACCGTCTCCGGGCCGCAGCAGTTACCATCCCCGCCTTGTAAATCTGATTTGCAGCAGTTAGCAGTGATCTTGCTACAGTAACATTCATTAACATCATGTCGTGTACGGGGTGCAAAGCCGGATGCCATGCACCGCGCAGTAGAGGACCCAAGCTACAGTTACCTGCGACACTCTATTCCAGCATATTTCCCGTAGAAAATCAAAGCTCATCTACATCACCCGCCCCTGCTGGTAGACCGTTAACCCCTGACCATACGCCCCGGCCCCGTAACCAGTGCTGAATTTAAACTAAGGGAAACAGATGGTTGATCTACGACGGGGTCTGGGGTTCAAGATGTAGGGGCTTCCTGCAGGGACTCAAGCTGTCGGATGTTCGCTTGGCCTATAATGAGGTTGGAGATGTTTTTTCGGTGATTGCAGCCATCTTGATTGTCGTCATTGCCGCTCCAAGTCTTATTTATCTGTAGCAGGGTCTCAGAGTTGGACAACGAACATGATTGATGCATTTGCACAACATGCCAATGCGGCATAGAGCTTGTTTGCTCGGATCCGTTCAGCCTTGAAAAGATGCCCCCCCCCCCCCCGCCACTAAACCNCGCCCGCCCGCGCCCCCCCGCGCCACTAAACCCTCCAGAACAGGCCAAGGCTTAGGCCTTGCCCCCGGCGTACGAGGAGATGTTGAGAAACATCAGGCTCTCCGGGTTTCCGATGAGCTGAGGCCTCGAAAAGCTTTAGGTGCAGGACGTTGCGTGACGATGAAGACGAAGACGAGGATGATGATCATGATGAGGAGGAGGAGTTGGAGAAGGAGGAGTCCGAGGAGGAGGATGATGGTAGTCGTGATGATGATGATGACGACCGTGGTGGTGAAAATGATGATGATTGTCAATTGTGAAGAATATGATGCTGACAACGAACATCATCATGTAGTTATCATCAACCACGACCCTCCACATCACCAGCAACATCAGCATCGAAGTAAACACGTCACGATCATCATCAACAACAGCAGTATCGTCGGCAGCGTCGGCAGTGTCAACGATGCCATCAACACCAATATAAATATCATCGGCCGGCGCTGTCGACATCCTCACAAAGCCCCAAGCTTCAAGTCCCTGACCCATCGACACCAGCACCTCAACCCTGTACCCGGTACCCCAAACCACATGCGCGACCCTCTGAGCTGTCGGGCTCTCCAGCGTCGCCCTCGCTGTCGAGGATGAGCTTACTCGGCCGCGGGCAGATTTCCGAAAACGGAGACGAGGAGAGCAGGAAGTAGGGGTTGACTAGGCACAGGCGGCAAGTGCTCGATGGTTTATGGATTACTTCGCTCACTGCTTTCATGTTTGAGTCTTGCTCAGCGAGGCCACGGGGATAAAGTCGAAGGTACTTTCCAGGCGCTAGGATTTGAAAAGTTCGGGGCTGGCACCTACAGGGCTTTGGCGTGCGCAGTCAAGAGAATCGTGGCTACCGGTGGCTTGAATCACCGAACCCCTCAAATTACCAGAGATCCTTCACCCCGTCGCCGTCCACAGGCTTGGCTTCGCACTCAGGGTTTTTGGTCGTTCCCGTGTAAAGGTTGGCCACGATGTTGCCGACATGCTGGACGCCCCAACACCTGCACAGCCCGAGCTGAGGCATTCTGGTCTGCCTTCCCAGGACCAAGCCGTGCAACTGCCTAGTTTTGGAGCTGAAGCCTCAGTCTTATGTCGAGGAGCCGCAGAATTTTTAACTCTGAGTGGTGCAGCTCCTAAGCCGGAGTCACATGCCAAAGCTTCAGCCAAAACGACTTTTTTGGCCGAACCTTCAAACTCCCAAGCACTGTACCATCCTCAGCCCTTTCCCATCCTAAGCCCCAAACAGCTTCAAACCTTGAATTGTCCTGATGCGTAAAGCCTGAAGACTTAGACACGGACTTTAGGTTGTTACAACCATTGGCCGACCGCTTACAAAGCAAAAATGTTTCTCGTATTATTGCGGATAATCGCACCATGAATAAGAGCCTTCGGAATATGCTGACATGTGCGGATGATGATCTTACAGCACCGATCGGACCTCAGCTCCTGCACGAAACCGGCAGCGCCTGGGTCGGTCAAGGGTTCAGGGCGCGAAAAGCGGTCCAGTCACTGTAAGCACTCACCGGCACCCTGAACCAGGGAATTGATCAACAACGTCGTGGTTTCGGCTGCGGGAGGGGGTCAGCGATTCACTTCTTGCGGCGCTTTCGGCTTCCAGTTTGGGCTTAGGCAAGCAAGCCTGCAGCCCGCAACCCTGAAACCGGCATCCTGCTCAGCCGAGATGCCATAAACGAAGAGGTTGCACGTCTGGCTCTTCGTGCGGTGCTTGTCAAAGTGCATGCCAACCTGCGATGGGAAAGGAGCCATGAAGGCTTTCTGCATCGCCGGGATTTTGGGTGCTGCAGTGTGCAAACCACACAGATTGCAAAACACTGCATGGAAGCCTGTTTGCTTTTGGTGCTCAGATTTGGTTTGCGGGCTGAGGGTGGTGCAAAGTCTGATTGTTTTCCAAATTTCGACATTTGACTGCAGTAGACTCCTCCTCAACTATAGCTTGAATACTTCCTTTGTATTGTTCCCGTCTCACCGTCTGTTCACCCTGCTAGGTTCCGTCGAGTTTTGGGCAGTTTGCGATTTTGTGGACGTTCTAGGCATAGTGGGCCCGAAGAGCTCTGCTCCTAACAAGGAGTTTACACTCGTTGCTCTCCTTGCTTGCTCTCTCTCCCTCGCCCTACTTGCTCGCTTTCTGTACGTACCTGTCAGACATGTACAAACAATCGCTTTGCTCACGACCCCAAGCAAAGCAAAACGGCGCGGGAGGCCTGGGATTCTTGACCTGAGTTCAAAGGATGCCAATACTGGCAAAGACATGAGAAGAAACGCACCCGAGAAGAAAGAATTGAGGAGCTCGACGCACATGACCCTACGCAAGTCACTGGGAGCTGGGAGCTGCATTTGTCGGTGTGGGGGCGGCCGCTCAAAGCTACCATCTTGAGCGCTGAAACTCATCACAACTTGACAAGTACAAAGCACCTCTGGAAAACCCAGAGTTCCTGAATGTTCCTGCGTTCGATCCTTCGAGCTCAACCCGCCACTTCCGGTTTCCAGCGAGGCGTTAGAAAGTCGAAGTTCATGTAACCAGGCTTTCCAAAATTCGGTTTGGAGCTGAGGATTTTCAGGTTCAGATAGGCAGACTGGCAGCATCTCGCAGGATTTCAAGTCAGCCGCATCCTGCAGCGAGTGGGGCTTAGGGTAAGTTTGCTCGCGGCGGAGGTCGGCAGATCACGGCGTTCTGCGCAAAAGGGCGCTTTTGGCGCCCTGAAATCCCGAACGCTCGAGCCAACGCCCCCAACCTGAGGACTGGACCGATGGAGAAGTAGTTGACCATGTAGAAGGTCTTGCTGACGACCTCAAGGTCCTCCTCTACCTCCGAGCATGATGCAGATGCAAACAATGATGAGTTGTGTATGAAGAAATAATCGTTTCGTTATGGCATAAACATAGAACTCACCGGCAACATTCGAGCTGAAGCCCTAGAACATCTTGAGCCGAAGCCTTCAAGCAAGTCGCGAAAAGTCATGGTTGAGGTACCGAAGACTGCTAACATTCATAATCCTTAAGAGGGAATCTTCTTCGGTAAACAACCTCTCCGTCCTCAGGCTGTTGGCTTCCGTCTCCTGGACCCCTACACATAAATCCGTAACGAGGTCAACGTCGGACGCCCTGGTGCGTGAGCATCTCTTCCCAGCGACCAAACCTGTCACCAAGCCCACCATTATCGCCACCTGCTCCTTTCCGATCTTCAGAAGCTGGCCGTCACCGTGGTCGAGGTTGATGGTCACCTTTTGGGCGAAGTTGCCTATAAAGGTCCGGGTTCTGTCAATCCGTACGATTATGCGGTGCGGCGAATGCATCGGCTTGTTGCTGGACCCTCTCTGCAAGACTTTAGGATACTTCAGGGTTCTTGACGCCCGCATCTTAAACCCCAGGCCTGATCCGCTCATGCCTGAAGATCCGAGATAGTGCGCAGTTTGGGTTTCTAACTTCAAGCCTTCCCCGTGAAGTTCTTAAGAGTTGCAGGTCCTTGATGGTTCATGCAGGCTTCTTTCCTTCAAAACGCTTTTGAACAATAGTGCGCAAGCCGTTGTCACCGTAAATGTGTGTAATCGCCATGTACCTTCGCCGGCCGGGCCTCCCAAACGTCGTGGTGACGGACGGTGGCATTGGCCCATCTCATGACCTCCCCAGCCGAGCGGCTTGGAGATCAAGGGCCATGAGTCAGGGGATCCTTGGGTGACCCCTTTCGCCGGTGACCCCGTTTCTCTAAGAAATATCTATATCGCTCTATATCACTCTATATCGCTCTATATCGCTCTATATCGCTCTAAATCACTCTATATCGCTCTAAATCACTCTAAATCACTCTAAATCGCTCTAAACCTCTGTGAAGCCCTCGGGGAAGCCAGTGCACAGAGCTCCCCGGCAGTCTGGGATGCAGTCTGACATGCAGGCGCTGCTGATTGGTGTTCAAGCTTGGGCTCTCTGAGTGCCCCGTGTTCAAAACCTATTCACTTGGCACAGTGGGGCCACAATACATCGCCCGAAACACTAGAATCCAGGTTTTTTCGGTTGATTGCACTCGGCATTGTCCAGTGATCAGTGTCAGCACTGAGAACAATCACACAGCAGACCGACATACAGTACAGCACTTTCTCGATGAGGGAGTCATGTCAGCTGCATATGCTCAGTGCCGAAAGCTGCTTGGGGTAGATGTGTACCCGCCGGCCCCTGATCGCTGCAGCAGCACACAGTGTGAGTGGCATGCAGGCCGTTTTATGGCTCGGCTGATGGAGCTGGAAGACACGCCTGCAAACCATACGAAAGGTAGGAAGCGGCTCGACAAAGCCATGCAGAACTGCAAAGACATTCACACCCTGATGTGGCCTGGCCAGCCTGTACCTTTGCTCGATCCTGTGTACAACCGTCATCGAGCAGCAGGTGCGGTTACTTGACAGCAACAGACAGACAAGTTCATGTTGACAGAGTTGGAAGAGTTGGATTTTTTCCAGCAGCGGGGCAGTTGCATGATTGTCAGCGACAGTGAAGCTGCAAAGTCATTCAGTAGAATAGTGAGGCCGCCCCAGCTTTCTTCGACAAGACTTTGCCGACAACAATGATCGTTTCTGTGATCGGCTGGAGTTTGAAGTCCTCCCACGTGCCTCCAGAGCCGCGTGCAGCAGCCTACCGCTTTCTAGATGCACTTTTGCGTCTGTGTGCAGCAACTGGTCGTTTCAAGCTGCAGCTGAGACCGGAGTTTCAGCCAGGAGACCTGTCCCGAGTTAGTTAGAGGTTAGCAGCAAGGAATTCAAACAAGTAACACCAGAAGTTTAATCGAGACACGGCAGTGAAGTGATTGCAATAAGTGAGTGGAGTTAGCAGACCATTCAGTTCAAGTGCGGGTACCCGCCAGCGAATGCACCGCTTGGCTGGGCTGGGCCGGTGGGCTGGGTGGGCTGGGACGGGGGAAGGGAGGGGGGAAGGGAGGGGGGGGGGAAGGCTGAGTTTAACTAATGTAATTTGTATTTTATTTTTTGATTATTGATTTAAATTATTATTATTATTAATTAAACCGGAAACCCTGACCCCTGGGCCCAATGAAATACTAAATAATACACTAACCCCTAATGCTTCAACCCTACTACTTAGACTGTTACAAAAACATAGAATGTGCTGCACCTTACTTAAATTAAGTTAGACTCAGACTCAGAAATCATCATTAATTAATTTAATTAATCTGAGACTCAGACCCTACACCCTAAACCCGCTCAAACCCGCCAGGACCGGGGGAGAAGCCTGTGGAGAATCCCTGTGTGTTACTGCAACAAGCGGCTTGGAAGCTGTGGCCAGTGTAACAGGGGCTATGACCAGGAGGTTCAGAGCGGCCGGATTCCCCGGTTCTTGGCCCGCAGCTGGGCAGAAAGAGCCTAGGATCAAGCCTTCCATTAGTTACAGGTCTGAATGCCAATGAACCCCAATGACTAATGATAATGACCAACGAATGCCATGCAAACATGGTCCAGGAATATTCACAGGTTGACCCTGACTGAATTGTTATAAGTTGAGTTTTAGTTTTAAGCCTGAGAGAGTACCCACACTCAGACAGAGTTCACATGTCGGGAATAATTGTTTGACAGTTAATAGTAGAATTGGTAGTTAGTAGTTGGCCCCATTGCCATTTGCATTGAATAGTTTTTACCTGATGAGCCTTTGTTCGGTTAAGCCAGCTAATTTGGGAATCACTGGTCAGTGTGAGGACAGGAGTCCTTTACTACTTGCTAACTGTTGTAGTCGTAACTGATGCATATTTCGGAATTTAAAATCTCGGATTCAATGTCACTAGGTACCCCCCAGTCATTCTGGATTGACCAGAACAACGGCTTACTGTCTGTACGGTTCGGCTCGTAGTTATGTTGCTGTTCAAATTAAGTGTTATTGTACTGTACTGTTTCCTATGTTATTATGACCAGCCATCGTACTTCTCTTATCATCATTTAATCTAANAGGGGGCTCGGCTGGGGCTGGACTGGGCTGGAAGTTGGGTTTTGCGACTGGAAACTGATTTTGTGACTGGAACCTGGTTCTGGGTTGGGTTGGGCTTGAAATTGACGGTTTAGGGCGCTGTCTGTACGGTTCGGCTCGTAGTTATGTTGCTGTTCAAATTAAGTGTTATTGTACTGTACTGTTTCCTATGTTATTATGACCAGCCATCGTACTTCTCTTATCATCATTTAATCTAANCTGTCTGTACGGTTCGGCTCGTAGTTATGTTGCTGTTCAAATTAAGTGTTATTGTACTGTACTGTTTCCTATGTTATTATGACCAGCCATCGTACTTCTCTTATCATCATTTAATCTAATTCTAATCGGTCAGTCCAAGAAGCAGGACACCACCACATAGGCCTCAGGCGGAGTCTGAAGTCATGACTGATTGTGGGGGGGTATAATATCTTATGAATCCGTTGTGTCTGGTAACCGGCAGGGAATTCAGAAATTCTTTCACACAGCACAGGAAGTTCGGTTTCGAGGGTGAAGGGATTCTGGACAGTGACAGTGACCGTGAGGTCAGGTTGTTGGTGTTAGTGTTGGTTACTGGTTCACATTACATACTGGTCAGATAATCTAATACTAATTTAAAATTTTAGGGGTTAACTCGCTGGACATGACAACTCTAATTTAAGACTCGTTCAGGACCCCAGCTGCTCAGCTGATCTAAATTTAAATCTACCCTGTGTTGATTATTGCCGTAATGCCGATGATAAGTTAGATGAGATGACACTAACATACCAAGCACTAGAACTATATTATACGATACGTTATATATAACTTAGCTCATTATTCATTCATTGATTCATTGCTGATTGCTCTCACTAGTCACTGAGACTGTGTTAGATTCTTTGGTAGGGGGTCCGGGGTTTCGGGTTTAGTTTAGGGACAGTGGACCAGACCAGTCGACCAGGGCCTCAGGCTGGCTGTCAGGGAATATAACAGTTTAACAAGAATAAGAGTTAACAATCAATTTAAAATTGTGGTATTACTAGTTTAGTGAGGGGTTTAGACGGATATTTTAGGGTTCTTCTAAAATAAAAATAGGACTAAATTTGATAATCTAACTTTCTGTTTAGGAATCAGACAGTCGTCGTAATAACAAATAATAATAACAATAATAATATAACTAATAGGGGGTAACCTTTAAACCCTAAACCCTCAACTAAGTTTCTTTTTAAAATTTAAAATTTAGATTAATTATAATTAAGTAGTTAGCCATTATGTTTAAAGTTTAGTGTAAGGCCCACCCTAACCTCATAACATCACCAGACCAGGACCTCAGGACATGGTCCGGTGGATTAATTACTTATTATTTCCTGACTTATTATTACTACTATTGACTTGGTTTTCCTTTCCTGCCTGTAGTACTTAGTAATTAGTAGTTGTACTGAGTTTAGTATAGAATCAATTAGTTGGGTAATAAGATCATAGTCAAATCAGATATTCCGGACGAAGCATTCGACGGTGAATGGGGCCCCATCCCAGGCAAGGAGCTGGAGGCTTTGGAAGCAAGAACTTCATCGTCATCGGAGAAAGCTGAGAATAAGGCCATCACACCCCCCATCACAGGCAACAATGGTGAGCCCGGCAGCAACAGCAACACAGCAGGAACAGTCGTGCCGTCAGACACAAAGCCCCCCGAGAAGCAGCAAACACCCGAGGACGAAGACGAGGAGCTGCAGCTTCAGAAGGAGGAAGAGGCGCTGCGTGAGAGAAAGGAAAAGCTGAAGCGCAAGAAAGAGGCGGAGGAGAAGGCACGTGAGGAGGAAGCAGCAAAGGAAGCCAAGCGGCTGAAGGCTTTGGAGGAAGAGGAAGAGAAGAAGCGGGAGGCGGCACAGAAGGCCGAGGAGGATACCAGAGCTGCTGAGGAGGCAGCTCGGCGCCAGCAATTGGTGCAGGAGCAGCTCAAGCAGGAGGCAGATGAGAAGAGGATCAACGACATGGCGGAGAAACTTGCTTCTCAGATGTTTCAGAGGCTCCAGCGCGACTATGCAGACAAGATGTATGTGGAGCAGAACAAGCTGGCAACGGCCAGGGCTGAGGCTGAGGAGCAAAAAAAGCTTGCAAGTGAAGCCCAGGCTGAATTGAAAGCTGCTACAGAGGCCAGGCTTTTGGCCCCAGGTAGCAACTGTGACAAGGGGTCTAGTGGCAGTGGGGCCGGCGAGGCTACTGGGACCCAAAGCTCCGGCTCAGGCGGTGCCGTTGCACTTGAAATCTCAAAAGCAGGCGAAGCACCGACATCGGTTCGGGAGATTCAGAAGGACCCTTCAGCAATCGGCTCACAGCCGAATCCGGTTCAGCAGGCGGGCGCAGCCCCGCCCATGGAGCAAAAGGAGATGGAGCCGGGTGATGATAAGAAGGATGCTGAGAAGAACGACAATCAAGCATCACCCAAGAAGAGGGGCTCAGGCGCAATGATTCGATCAGGAGTGGCAATTCCTAACTCGACTACTAACTTAAGAACTGTACTAAGTCGTAAGTTAAATGCCGTAGTACAGTACTTAAGTACTTCAGTGATGCCAGTTATTTAGTTAACAAAAGCCTGTGAGTATCCATAAATTCCTATACCTTCAACCTCTGCCTAATTCAGTGCAACTTTATGATAAACATTTAGTATCAACAACTAGACCAATTGATTTTGTAACTGTAGTTAGGTGACTTGAGGATGACCGTCGTCATTCTACTGTTTGCTAGATTTCGGGATTAAGTATCAATGAAATCAAACCCCAAACCTTGAAATCTGAAAGACGGGATTTCTGATGCTGTTAGTGTTCTCGAGTTGTTTCAGTGTCCAGGGGACGGTCAGCAGTCACTAGTTTTAGTAAGGTTTGGAAGCAGGGCGCGGCGAGGTCGTAGGCTATTTAAATTACTTAGTAATTAATCAGGTGTCTGGTCTACCGGGTTTGTTTTTAATATATATTGGATTGCCAATTAATAATGGGCATATACACTTGCTGCAATGACGGCGGCAACAACACCTGTTAGAGGAGCAGCGACAACAACAACAGCAACAACGTCTAACTACAACAATTACAAAGACAACCGCAACACACAACAACAGCAGCAACGACAGCAACCGCAGCAGCACAGCTATGGCAACGACAAACAACAGCAGCAGCAACATCAGTAACAACAACCACACCACCACCACCACCGCCACCACCAGCACCACCAGCACCACCAGCACCACCAGCACCACCAGCACCAGCACCAGCACCACCACCACCACTAATAATGTCAACACTGACTCACGACCACCACAACAACATCAACACCAAACAAGCACAGTACCCATTCAAGTCATGATGATGACGATGACGACGATGATGATGCTGCCGATGGTCGTGAAGGTCCCGGAGTCCTGGCCTGCTGACGGGTGTAATATTTATGATGATGGTTACGTTTACCATGATGGTGATGGTTAGACTAGAGAATTCGATGATGATTGTAGACAACGATGATGATGGATTCCAGATGATGGTGTCTTTGGTTTGTGTTTGAGCCCGACCAGATTCAGAGGATGTCAACCATTTAACCTGCCCTAATTATCCCTACTGTTGTTACCCTTGGCTTGCTTCCCCAAACACTGACAGGATCTGACTTCTTCAAGCCGGCACCGAAGAGCGCCGAGACACCGGCCAAGAAGCCGAAGAAGTGAGCTCCCAGGCCGGCCCGTGGGCACCTGGACCAGGGTTGACGAGGGTTGTGGTTTTGAGTGTCTCCTGGGACGGAGGGGGCGGCCCGCCAGAGCGATTTAGAGCGTTTTAGAGCGTTTGAGAGAAACGGGGTCACCCTCACGATTCCTCGCTATTTACAAGGAAAACGGGCCCGGGCTCTGGTTCCTGGTCCGGCCCGACTGTTGGCGACCCGTGCTTGGCTGCCGGGGGGGGAGTGGGCTTCGAGAAACGGGGTCTCCCCCAAATTTTGGCCTCCGAGACCCCCTAAACCCGAGACGAAACCTCCCACACTGACGCCTACCGCAGAACCTGGTCCCGTGCCTGAGCCACCCCCAACCTAGATTAGAAGAAGCCCCTTCGGACTCATCCTGAAGCCTTGCCTTGTGAGAGTGCCAGGCCAAATGCGGATCGATCAAGGAGGAGCTCAGGGCCAGTGAGGGATCGGGCAGCTGGCAGTTTTGCTGGATGCCAGCTCTTCGTTTAGGGGCTTCCGAATCCATTGTTCCAGGATAATAATTCAATAATAATTAGTTGGTCAACTCAGTCTTTTCAGAACATATTCGATGCGGACAGGCAGGTAGAACTTCAGAGTTTGAAACATCATCGGATGCCCGAGCTCTCTGAGACTGGACTTATAAGTTCTCCATCCTATCATGATGGTCATGTTCAGAGTGTGGCTAGCTGGAAAGCCTGAGGCAACAGTCATAGGGACTGGCACAGTCTGGCAGTGCACATGAATGAAGGCAGCAAATCAAAGTGCTGTGCTCATTGTCGTTGTGAAGTGATGATTGTGCTTATCAGATTCAGAACAGTGGCTATGCACCATCAGCTCTCCGAACAGTCATGTTGCATGTAATTAGTAATTGTCAGCTGCTAGAGTTGTGCATGGAAACTACAAGTTACAAGTGTCTTCACATCATACCGTACGTCACTGACTGAGGTGAGCCTGTGTTCTAAGTGTGCTGATTCACTGATCTCACATGTCATGTGTAGTTCATCCTGAACCCTATAGTATAGTAATACTAGGACTATGGCCATCCACTCATGCCCATGCACAAAGACAGACAGACACACACACACATGTGCAAAATAACTTATAACTTTAATAATAGGTAATATTAAAAATCAAATATCAACTAAAATATAAATATTATAATTAGATTAATTATTCATTATAATGAAATTAAAATAATAAATTAATATCACAGTAGCACAACCAGGTAAACCTGCTGATTCATGACACCATTTCGCTGTGCTCACAGCAAAGATACCTGGTGTGATGATTTTGCAGCTACACAGTGCTCAGCTATCAGTGCAAGGGCTGCTCGTGATCCGTGTTAGAGCCTGCTGGACTGCTAGCTCCAGGCCGTGATGTCCCAGATGCAGACCCCGGAAAAGCCAGTTTGCGAGAAGCCAAGGCACGGCGAGGCTTCCAGCCCGAGCCCTGGCCAGTGCAGCATTTCCGAGTTCACGGAGAGTACGGCGAAGAAGAACAAGACAGGGATCTCCCCCCTGTCTGAGCCCAATGACATCTTCGATGAAACCTCAGACGTGATCGACCATGTGCTGATGCACTCAACTTCGACTTCAACGACAGCGACCACGACGACGACTTGCCAGCCGAGTCAAGCGGACAATGTGTTGACTACCACTACGAAGTCTGAGTCTACTACGACATCGAAGTCTCAGATTCGGCGTGGACGCCCCAAAGGTGAAGCTCGTCGGAAAGTGAGTTCTGTGCCGGAACACAGCCCGCGTCAAACACGTTTGGCTTTCAAGCCTGGTAAGCTCGGTGTGGCTAAGAATAAGAATGGGACTGAAGCCACTGAGCAGGCCGATGGTTCCTCAGCCTCCCTGTCCCAGTCAGGTGGGAATGATAATTCATGTTAGTCCTGCAGTGCACTGATGCTTAGCTGGCTGTGGCTTGTGCTTGGCACTAGTCTAGGTGCACAGGGCTCAACAGTAATAGCAAGGCTAGGGATAAGCCTTCTGTCACTCAAGAGTCTCAAAATAAATTGAAGGCTCGAATATATTGTAATTGTATACTTAGTTGTCATGTCGAATACAACAGTTTTTCTAATGTNAAATAGATATTAATTAATGCTGGAAGTCTTCTGAAGTAACGGGTGAGGATTTAAACTTTAGTCTAAGTTTGCTTCAGCTGAGGGAGGAGGCCTGAGGCTGAGGTGGTTATTATTATTAGTAATTAGGAATTCGTATTAGTCTTCGTCTAAAGTCTTTCAAGTTTGGGTTAATGTTTTCCATTGGCGTTGTTTTAGTAGATGATTCAGTGGCATCATCCTATGACACTGATGTGTGACAGT